>VZSF01004287.1:49322-131340 GCA_013398295.1 Chionis minor
AAAAAAAAAAAAGAAAAAACAAACAAACAAAAAACCCCACCCATCACTTCCTGCAAAATTTTCCCCTCCAAATTGCCTCCCTTCCCACTTTGCATTCTTCAACTGTGAGATTTCACAGCCTCTAAGCCTGTTACTTAGAACAGAGATCACCCACTGTCACCTCCTGCTATCACCAGCATTTGATCAGACCAGCCGTAGATTTTTCTACCTAAGTTTTGAAAATGTCGAAGGATGGAGATTCCACAACTTTGGAATTGATTGTGGAGTTAGTTGTTAACGCACCAAAAAGTTGGTTACTCGTAACTTTTTGGGGTATTCGGTTCCAGGGCTACTCCACCTTCCATGTGAAAAAGCCTGTCCTAATATTGAATTTCAGGAGTATCCTCTTTCTGGACTTTTTAATAATGACACAAGAACAATTTTTAGTAAGCAATCAACTGAACAAAATGTCCTTCAGGAGAAATTACAGCAAAGCTAGAAAATTAGAGAGATCTGATTCTACTCTTCCTACTCAGCAGCCTTATAAAATTATACTTACATGGCACTTCATAATTATTAATTTGGAGCCAATTCTGATTCTTTTATTCAACTAGATGCTTATTCTCCAGTAACATATGCAATAAACTCAGGTTTACTGTGAAGCAAATTTAAATTTACTGGGAAGTAAATTGCTTGGCCATGTGAATAAAAGTCTGAGAGGCAGTGTGTGGATAACATAAATAGTATCAGCTTTCTGTCTTTGCTTCTGTCTGTACATTCTTTGATGATGGTGTCTCTAATAAAGGGAAGCTGCTGCTTAAAAATTTGCTTTACCCCTTCTATGAGGAATTTCACACATCGATAATGAGGGAATGCCAAGTTAAGGTATGCAGCATTTCTGTAACACTGAAGAAAGTGTTAAAAACCTAAGCTCAAAAATACTTAATGGGAAAAGTTTTTGTAACAAATATTTTGTCAAGTTCTTTTAATTAACCTCCTTTTAGGGCTTTAAAGCAAAAACTTTCCATTTGAATCTTTTTTTTTTTTTTTTTGAAATAACAAAAGGAAAAGCTATCTATGGACCTGACTTCAACTAAAACCAATGATTACCACTATTGAACTTGAATGAAATGGATGTGCCCTTAAACCTGCTCTGATAAAATGTGTCTGTAGCCACCAGCACTCAACCTTGTAGTGCTGTTAGCCATGCACAAACATCCAATATCTGTCTCTTACTTATTGTGAACTACAGCAAGGTTTATTCAAAGAGATATTTATGCATGAATAATATGTAGCTTTCAGCTTAGAAGCACTACGGTTTAAGTGTTTCTCTTCGATTTGTGCGCTGTATGAGTCATACAATAAAGCTGCCAATGCTTCGTCGCTGAACATTTACTGGAGTTTTGCTCTTGACCTTAATTTGTGCACAATCAAGGGTTTTTCTAAAATCATAGGTGTGTCTTCTTCTAGTTCTGTTTGTGTCAGTAAAGATGCTCTACTTCTGGTTGTTCATTACTCTTCTGTAACTGTCAATGTCAAATATCATGTGAGTGAGCCCTCATCCACTTCAGAAGATTGATCAGGGTTAGATCGAGCCTCCTTCATGGGTGGGATAAATTATTTAATCAAATTTTACCTGATAGAATTCAAAGAAGCTCCTATAGGTTTTTCTGTTGACAGAAGGCATAATAATTGAAAGCACAAAGGATAGTCATAAATCAGAATAATTTTTTAAAAGGTTGGTATTTGGCTTTGGTTGAGGAAGCCAAAGATTTTAGAGATAAACAAGTGAGTAAACAGGGAGACTCTCTGACCTGAACTAAGACTGGCTCACTCCATTATTTATCTTTGCCTCCAAAAAAGCCAAGCCTTCCTTCCCCACCCCTCCCCCAGGAGACATTCCGAGCTAAACCTATACTATTCCATCCCACAAACACTCTATTTGAGCCCACAATGGTATTTCTGATTACAAGTTTTGACCCTCAAAACAGCCTGGAAAATATATTGATAAAATATGTCTAAAAATAAAAAAAAGCATAAGGTACAACGCCAGCCTCAAACTGAAAATTTATACTGTGAAAATCTGGACACCTTAAAATCCGATTCACAGAATGAACACTCATAAAACACCACAATAAACCAGCTATTTTTAAAAGGTATTTGAGCATCTAACATTTACTAAGTTTATGCCTAACACACATTTACTGATATCCCCAAACACTTTTTAAAACTTTCTTCTATGTTTCTAATGGGTATATAATTAATAAACTGGTTTCCATGGTTCACAGACCTGCAGAAGGCACACGTGTGTATGTGTGTGTTTGTGTATGTGTGTACATGCATGAGAGAGAGGAACAAGGAGTCAGAGGCGTATTTTTCCAGCATAGCAAAACAAGCATATCACCACGGCAAAGTCTTTAACACTATGCAGGGGAGTATGAACAGGGATAAAAAAGTGTAAGGATTATACTACAATTCAAAGTACAGTTTGTCTGAGAGTTCAAGGATCACCAGGAAGATTGTCACACTTTTGTATCCAAATTCTTCTGCAGTTTCCCCTAAAATGTTGGCTTATAATCTTATGCCATTTTTTTCCTGTCAAATAAGCCCATGGGATCTAAGTTGGCCTCAAATTAATGTCTCCTTAACCTCCAACTATAATGTCAAGCAGATTGGGTGACACAGCTAATGGTTCTTTAGCAGATAGCTCTTCCATAATCCTAGCTACTCTATGTTTCCTTGTTACATTTTTTTACAAAATCAGACAGACCTTAAAGAAGCAGAATAAAAGACACACATGCTCGCACATACACATATCCCTCGTACTCTGATTTGCCAGAAGTGGATTGGCCCAAGTTCAAGAGCCATTCTTGAAGCAGAACCTCTTTTAATCACATTTCATACAGCTGGAGAGCCAATCCAAGCGTGTTACCAGAGGTTTTTAATCCAGATAAAACCCCTTCTGTAAGAGAATTGAAAAACCTGGTGAAATACAAAGGGAAACGTACACCTCTGAAGTACAAGCTACTCTCAACAGAAGTCAGAATTTTTACTTTCATTCAGGCCCACATCCACTAGTAAAAATGATCCCATACTTCTGACACTGTCAAGGAGGCTTTAAGATCTAAGAGTCAGTATCACTGTTGATTAAGTACCTACAACCACATGACCTGGTGAAGGATCCTGAACTGCTTCATTCATGTGCTGTTAGACTGAGACCACTGAAGAGAGAACCTGGAGACAAAACAAGGAGTTTCAGATTTTCCCAGCTACTAGGAACTTGCCACCCAGAGAAAACAACGTTTTATAAATGATGTCTTCTTACTCCTTGTCTTTTCAATAGCCAGTAGCTAGATATTGAAATACACAGACTTCTAGGTGTCTTGTCAGTGTACAAATGGAGACAACAAATAATTTTTTATATTACATCACCCAGCTTCCCCCCCTCTCCCTCCCCAACCCTACTAAGAAGCAGGCATGAATGCATCTATTAAATAAGTTGTCCATCCGTCCACACATCCATCCATCCATCCGTCCATCCAGTAGTGGTCATGACAGGTTAGTTTCACAAATTCCATAAACTGTTGTAGGAGATGTTGACTTGATTTGAAAAGTAGAGTGCTGAAAATTCACTCTGAAAAAGATGCTAGCTGTTACTTCCTGAATAAAGGTCTCTGCAAGTAAGGTCTGCAGACCAACCACAAGAAACTTCACAAGGAAGTAGATGCAGTATCGAGGACTGGAAAAGTATTTGTGAAGTACATGTTTTTTGATAGGAATCCATGGTGTATTCCCAGAAGCCTCTAAACCAGTCTCTATGCACTCTGAAATCAAAATACATCTTCAAACTAGGATTAGATCTCACACTTTCATAACTTTTCCCCATACTATAGTTCTATCTTCACACATAAAGGTCAGCAAGAATAATGTTTCTGTACTGTGGGACAACTATACCTAGAGAAAAATGTCCTTGCTACATTCACAAGGTTACAAGAAGAACCATGAAGTTATCTTTGAGCTAGATGGACATTGTATTGACAAAGATGAAAGATGAGTAATAGCAACAGTGAAGTTCAGACGATGACTTGCTTGTGCAAATGGAAATATAGAGGAATGGTACCCTAAGAAAATTGACATAAATGTGAAGAGTTATGAACTACAGATAAATGGCAGGAAATACAGTTACAGAGAAAGTTGGGAAAAGTTGGGGAAAAAAAAACCCGAAAGAAGGAACAGGCGCTAGCTCAAGTAGATCAAGTAAAGAAGTTTTTTAATGGACAACAGAGGAAAGACTAGGATATCATCATAGGCAGTGTGTTAAAACAGGATGTGAATTAGGAAAGAGTGTAAGGTAGGAGGTAAAGAGAAAAATAAAAAAAAAAAAAAGGAAGAGTTAAATACAGACACAGACAGCTAATCTGCAGAAGTTTGGAAGTCAGGGGGGATGTCCTGAGCCTCTCCTGACCTGGTAAAATTTTGAGTTACAAAGTCAAAAGCAACTAATGTTTTGCCTGACTTGTTAACTTCTGGAGCTTACCACACAGTTTTTGACTGTCTCTTTAAGCCAGACTAGTGAGTCTAACTGTACACTTTCTAGTCTTTCACACTTTCTCTGTGCTCCCTCCTCCAAATTGTGTCCGTAAGTCTCCTCTCTGTGCCCTGCTGCAGAGGTTTATAGGGCAACAATAAATCAGGAGGTAGGAGTTTAAATTAGATGCAGAAGGTGAAGGGAAGCCAATATAGAGATGTGAAGAGGAGCCATCCTATAAATGTGTGGCAACACTTGTCTGTTTTAAAAGTCAGCCTCCTGCTGTTCACATTTGTCTTTAATTTGCAAACAGTAGGCGGAAATTTGGAACTTGTAGACTTTCAGTTCCTCCTGATGCACTCCATGTTTTAGCTGGGAAAACACTTATCCAGACTGACAGTGTCTTCCTTAGCTGAAGGTCAAAAAAAGGATGCTGACGGAGATGCCAATGAGAAACATGGGTGCTTTAGCCTACAGACTGACTCCAAATGTTAAGCTCCAACTTGTGTTTCAGGAGCTATTTTTAATGTGACTAGACTCACTGTAGCACTTAAAACTCTTGAACACATAGCATTTAGCATGTACTCAAGTACCATTTCGCACATTTCCATAAATGCTACAGAACCTCTTCTTCCCCTAAACCCAGTACAGTACTTCAAAAATATAGATTTGTTCTCCTCCTGCACTGATATCCACTCCCAGCAAGCTTCCAGTGATGGGGAAAGACAGCACCTTTGTGAAAGCTTGCCTCCTACTAGCTAGCTATTACAAGCCAGTTCCAGAGTCCTTCAGAAGCTCTTCTGATGCCGTTAATCATGTAGGTGATCAGTCTAAGCACAAAATCCAACTCAGGAAGTCCCTATACCTTGGTTGCTGGAAGCTAGGAGGGCAAAGTAGGTGAGGTATACTGCCTGTGCCCGATTCCTATGTTATTCCTTTACAATCTGTATTATATACATATATACATACATATATACATACATACATATATATATTATATACACTACTATAATCTATGGACAAGAAAACATAGGCTAGAGAGGCCTATGGTCTGCCCTGCTGTACATCTTCTAAAGCTGCTACTTCATTAGTCTCCAGTCATTAGAGTCTCAAAAGTCTAGGCTAGATCTATTTTTGTAATAACAAGAAATAAGACAGAAAAGAAATCTAAATATAAGAGTCCTCTGGACCTTTTTTGTGCTTATTAAAAAAACAAACAAACAATCAAACAAAAACAACCCCTCAATTATTACTTTCTTTTCATTTTAGACAAGATTTACCAAGAAGCACACACATCTAGCCAAGCAGAGTGACTTCTAACCACATATGTGTAGTTCTAAAAAGTTTGTGTGTTGTACTCAGCCATACCAAAAATCCAGAACAGTGAGTCTGGAATGCATTTATTGACTCTTCCAAAAATGTTTTTCTTTTGGACTGAGATTAAACATTATAAATTTAGCCCCAAAGCAACTGCTTTAAACTGTTATAAATGGGGTGGGTAGGGGGATGGGGAGCAGAAAGGACAAGAACAGCTCTGCAAAGCTCTGGCAGAGTTACTCACAGAGCTGCAGTAACTCTGCTGCTATGTCTCATTCTTCACTACGAAAGTGGTTAAAAAGATTGTAATCATTAAAACACAGATTAGATTAACTCTTAACAATAAACTCATGCATTTGAGTACTCTGATACCAGTCTCTTTTATCGGAGATACATATGATATATATGTCTCAAAGCTTTTCCAACAGAAAGTTACAGAGAGCTGGAAGTTACTGTCCAGATTCCAGCTAGGATATTCTTGTGTCATGACACAGACAAAGCCAGGATTTCCCAGGTCATCAGAAAGCCAGACCAAATAAATTTTGAGTACAGTAGCGTCACCTAAAGACTTCAGGATAGCAGCCAAATAATTTTCACCAGGTTCCTGTATCTGCATTGGAGCACGGACCCCAGAAGGCACAGAAGACCTGTGCTTGTACAGTATTTTATCGGGACATGGCTGGAAAAAACAAGCCATAGTCAAGGAGGCACAAGCTCCATCTGTAACACAGAACATGATTTGGCAATAAGCATTCAGGTGCAAGGCAGAACTAATTTACATGCTTTGGAAAAGCTTCATTGGCAAAGGGACTGTGCCCACTTTCCCAACACTGAAATGCAGCATCACCTGAACACAAGCTCAAACCCTTCACAGATGAGTATTCCAGCTTCCACTATATGAAGATACTTATTTTCTTCAACATCTCCCTTCTCTTACCTGGCAATGAGATAAACAAGCCTTGTCTAAACATGACTTCTAATAGTTCCCTCTATTCACACTTGGACTAAGTAACTGTGATCAAGTTTTGGTATTTTAGCATAATTATAAGCAGAATCTGAACTTCTGTAATAAGCAATGCTTCAAGGACAAGGAAAGAATCACTGTGAAATGAGTCCTCTTTCTTCTTCTGCTCCTTGTTTGACACAAGTAAGAAATTAAGCAGAAGTAAAGTCTTAATTAACCAATGAATTAGTACATATATATGGAACTAGTATTTGAAATTGAGTTTAAAAAGCGTATTTCAGCATAAAGTTTAGCTTAATAATTTTTCAAAAGGAAAATACATTTTTGTTTACTTGTAATTAAGCAATAAGTTGACAGGAGAAGAGCAAAACTTGTTTTTAATGGGCAGACAGGGGAAGTGGTATGTTTTGCACATAAAGAACAATTTTTGAAATAGTTACTTTTAAATCACAGTCTATTGTAATTTAGTGTCCCAGGTAGTACATATTCCATTTGATTTGAAATAACTGTGTAATATGAATCCCTACATCCTATATTGCTCTTTATACTCATAGATCTTGAAGTAAGCGGCACAAGACAAATATCCAAATTTCATAGATGAGAAGTGCTGATGGTTCAGTAACTTGCTCAAAGTTTGTAAATTGTTGGCAAATCCAGAATGAGGATTCTTGTTTTTAATCTCAAACCAGTGTCCTATATACTAGAATATTCTGCTTGTCCCTGGACTTTGTATGCAAAAGGAACTTTTTAAATGCCTCTATCTTATTCTTACTGTTATTATTGCATTCTCACCATTGTAGTACCTGAGCAGATTTACATTATTCAGAAATAAAGTAATCCTCCAGAAGATAGATTTGAGACAATAATCCCATTTCTAGGCTTGGACACAGATTAGTTAGTTATCAAAGCATCCAGTGTGGAAAATCAAATACAAACATGAAAGAAACTTCTTTTTTTGCAGTTTTTCAAAGTTATTTCTCTACCAGCAAACAGCTGCATCCTGAGATATGTTTGTTTGTTTCTGAGTTTCTTATATTCTCAGTACTGAGCAAAGCTAAGAAAAGTGCCTGGAACAGGACTGGATCAGGATTAAAAGCATATTGGAAATTACTATGTTGTTATAGCTGTGTATAGATTAAACAGGGGCATGATCATTACAGTACATCCTAGATAAATTCATGTTGAGCATTTCAGAGCTCTGAGCCTTAAACCCTTCACTTAATGAAACTATGTAAAGCATGTTACAATGTCAGCTGTGCAGGTCATACATCAAAATGTTAAAATAGCTCAGTGATACAGACAGCACATTCATCCACTCACATATATTTTTACCTTTATGGTGTTACCCATTGGATTTTAGACACATTAGAATGAGCAACAAATTTGAATAATCTTCAACAAAGTCACAGAATTGTCCAAACAAGCAAAAACAGAGAAAAGGGAAAAAAAAAAAAAAAACCACATAGGTGTTGAAGTGAAAATACCAGTATCCATAAAATTGCTGTTGTGTTGATACACACAAGCTGTGGGTCTAGCCATTTGGCAAAGATTTTGAATTGACACATACACTATGAACTGTAAACTCAACGTTGGAGTGCACTTGACAGAGCTGGGAAGGAGCACATGCAAAGAAACCCCAAACTGAACACATAGTGATGTGGTCTGGTAACATGTACAGGGGAGAAGTTACGTGCAAGAAATCCATACAGCCCGGTTGAGAACATTTGTTAAGCAGGATGATTCAGATGCACCCAGCAAATAAACTCAGTGTTAATTATTCATATTTTTCTCATTATATTATGGGAACTTCAGAATGGATCAGGATTAAACTTTTGGCTGTAAGTATGGTCCAGACTATCAGGGTTAATACGTCTTGCATATCTTCAAGAATTGATAGACATTAAACATTAAAATGTACCCATTGCTTTAGTATTTGAAGAAGGCCTCCAAGCAGAAAAAGGAGAGAACAATTCCAATAGTCACAGGAACAAGAAATGACTGGTTAAAAACGTTTGTGATACTTTTATAAAATTTTCCAAGATTTGCAAAGTATGAAGGAAATTTCTTCCCTATTATGCAATATCATCACACTGTGGACTGAAGTATAGAAAACAGTTAAGTCTGCTAGCGTATTTCTGGCATCAGTCAGCACACACTGCATTTTCTAAAATGTACGCCCCAAAATATGTCTACTTATGTTTTTGTTAGTTTAACACAAAAAGTGGTAGTGGTCATGTGATATGTCTCCAGAAGCAGCTGTATTGGCCTCCAGAGATGACTGTTTATCAATGATACAGTTTTTATAACTTTTTTCAGAGAAGAACATTGATCTTTTCTTAATAAGGTAAAAGAGGAAATTTGGAGTGTTAATTTTCACCAGGAAACTTAAAGACTTTTTTTTTAACTTATTACACAGTCTGAGATTTGAAATTTGACTTCCAGAACTACCTATGAATTGTTCATGCAGTAAGTAGAGGCGGCTTTCATCAGCAGATCAAGGGTTTTTAAATTAATTTTCCATATTATGCAGGTTTAATAGTGAATGTTGTAAAAACATTTAGGAAGAAAGTCTGGCTTCTATTTGCCTCTAATAGGCTAAGTTTACTTAGCTGCAACTCTTTTGAACTCAGTGGTTTTCTTTTAGCTTAATTGTAGTGTAAAGCAAGGACATCAGTGAGAGATATTTATAAGTTCATAATGACATCAAAATCTTTCTTTCTTTAGAAATATAACACATGAAACCTCATAGATACAGTCCGACTAACAACCTAATCCAAAAAGGTGTTTCTGTTGTTGCACACTGGCTTTAAACCAGTGCAACTGCAAGAGTTATAGCAGTGTGAAATTGAAGAATTTAATCCAAGAGATTAAGGTTAAAAAATAAAGTATTTTTTCCAGGCTATTTAAAGATACATTATCATAATTATGCAAAGCAAATCACGAGAAAACTTAAGGTAATGTAAAGGTCAGATACATAGAAGATAGCCAGTTGGCAAAGAAATTTGTCACTTTCTACAATTTATGCTCTTTCTGCTCAGTATTTTCCTTCTCTTCTTTCTTTTGTATTAATTCAGGTTTGATTATTGTGGTTAAGAGAAGTAACAGAATAGGGACTTCAAGAAGGTTGATAACCTGATGTCTTGCAGTACAGGAGAGACTGTTAGTGAACCTGGTATTTTGTCCTATTGTTATGAATGTTACCAGAGCTTGCCTCCAGTCTTGTTTGACTAGTGTTTGTAAAGCCTTGTCTCATGAATGGAAACTGACATTTTGAGATTTAAACAGAGTGTGTTTTTTGAGTTTTAGTTAATGATGGACTTAAAGTCAAAGCAGAAATCAACAGGACTTAGAAACACTATAAACTGTGGGTATCTGATATTACCTTTCCCCAACATCACAGTCAAGGGATTGCTGCTAACATCATTTCTGCAATAGCAGAAAAAAGACCATGAAATTTTCAGTACATATCTCTATCCTGATCTCTGCAATATAAAACTATCTTTGTATCTTTTTTTATTCACAGAAGCCAAAATAAATATAAGTGAGTAAGTACGCTCAATTTCTCATTAAATGGTTGAGTTTTCAGATGGAATAACCCTTCAGAGGAGCTAATTTAACAATTAGCACCTTTTTGGGATTAGTTGTCCATCTGTTTTGTTGACTGAATCTTGCCCTTTTTAAAGCCAAATGCAAAAGCCAAGAAAAGTTCAACAGAGCTCAGATTTCCTCCAACATGTCTTTCTCTCTCAAGATTCAGTAGTAACTTTTTCATTTGTTATGATCAGACATTAATATCCTTAATTGGAAGCAAAACCTTTATCATAAGCTGTTTATTTTCATAGAATAATAGAATGGTTTGTGTTGGAAGGGACCTTGTACATCATCTAGTTCCAAAACCATCCACAGGCAGGGACACCTTCCATACACTAGGTTACTCAAAACCTGATCCAACATGTCTTTGAACACCTCCAGGGATGGGGCATCCACAAATTCCCTGGGCAACCAGTGCCAGTGTCTCACCACCCTCACAGTAAAGAATTTCTTTCTTATACCTAATCCAAATCTTCACTCTTTCAGTTTATAACTCTTACCTGTTGTGCTATTGCTACACTCTTTGATAAAGAGTCCCTCCCCATCCTTCCTGTAGGTCCCTTTCAGATACTGGAAGGCTGCTAAAAGGTGTCCCTGGAGCATTCTCTTCTCCAGGCTGAACAATACCAAATCTCTCAGCCTGTCTTCATAGCAGAAGTGCTCCAGACCTCAGATCTTCTTTGTGGTCCTCCTCTGGACCCACTCTGGACCCACTATGTCTTTCTTTGGTTTTGGGGTTTTGGGGTTTTTTTCAAGGAAACTTAAACTTTGGTGCCAACAAGTAAGTTTATATAAGTTTGTAAGTTTTATACAGACAGGAGTACTGTCTGTCTGAGAACCAGTTCTTGGAAAAAAACCTGAGCAGCACAGTTAAGGTCCTCCTAGAATTCATTCCCAAACAGCTAAAAAAATACACAGAAAGATATTTTAGAAGTTTCTCTGTAGGAAAAGGATGTTTAAAAGTAACAAAATATGAATATTTCCTTATTACAAGAACTAAGCAAGGGCTCAAATATTCACTGCCTTTAAAGGGGATCTAACATTTCCCAGTAAGTGGAATTAGTCACACAGTAACAGACAAAAAGGAGAAAGACTTAACCTCCAAAATTTTTATCACACTTACAAATCAGCTAGTTCAATTCATTCTTGTTTTTAATATAATACATTCCAAAATTACTTTTTATATAAAAATTATGAAGTAACAATCAAAACAACCTAACAGGATGTGTATCACCATGCGTTTCCTTGTCACAGAATATCAGGAGTAATGAATTTCATATCTAAAACTGTTGTCTCTTGCAGTGTTGACAATGACATTAAAAACAATCCCTGATGCTCCTCTGTCTCCTTCATTTCCTTCGTGTATGTAATATAATTCTTGTAATCTACCCTGGCTTTAAACAAACACAGCAATGTGTGGCTCAACTTGTGGCTCATTTGTTGCTTTGAATGAAGTGTAAGTTACTGCGTATATATTCAAGATTAGTACTGCATCACAACAGCCAGCAACATTACTTTTTTGCTTTATTGTTTCTAATTCTAAAACTTAGAGATTTAGAAGCCTGCTGCTCAAAACTATTCCAAATGGAGTGAGAAACACCCCTGATCTTCTTCTGTGAGTTTTACGCATATTATGCAAGACATTTAAGGCAGTATACGCAGCAACACAGATGAAACTACACTACACTGTAAAATCATGTAGAAATATTACAGACTAGAATAAACATATGGATGATGTCCCAAAGGGCAGACTTCCCAAATACTACTGGATTTTTTATAGAATTATTTTATTTTATATAATGAGGCAGCTTGATTAACAGAAAACATTGTGGTAGAATTTTGACAAATACTCAAGTCAGAAATTCTTCACTGCATCTGCCTCCAGTCCAAAGGGAGGGGTATTAGCTGGACACTGTACATATGCAAGGTGGTATTATTTCTGAACTGATTGTTTTCTTTTTAGTATGTGAAAAGGTCTGGATTATCAAAGGTTTTAAAGGTCAAAACCCACATGCAAGAACATGAACAGTTTGTTCATTCAGGTATAATCCTAACCAATAACAAATAAAGATTCAGCAAAGACATTTGGATTGGATCAAGAATTACACTAAAAAGGAGCTACAGCACTTATAAATCCTGGTTTATGAATCTCCAACCTAACTGCGGCTCCAAGAGGTCACCAAAATACAAATCCTAAAAAAAACCCCAGATTATCTTTAATTATTTCCTTACTCTGTCATTGGAGGTCCACCTACCTCCAATCATCTATCTTATTTTCAGCTTCAGTCAAGTTGAATCCGTGCTTAGCATTTACAGAAGTGAGGTTCAGAAGATTAACACTCATAGCAGATAGGTTCATATGGACACTGGCAACATGCCATCTCACCACTTCCCTCTCTGAATCAATGAAGACGTTGATTAAAAAATGTTGGATGAGGTCCTCGCTACCCTAAATAACACCCGTGAAATTGACTCTGATGGACTTATGAAAGAGTAGTCCATCTCCCCTACCAATCACAGCCATGTCAGCAGTTTCTCATGGTCACAGATATAGAAAGCTGAAAGACCTAAGACTACACAGTTACATTTCTTATCAATAGGATATTATAAACCAATACAGAAATGTAATCTAAGTATCATCTCCATTGTACTGCTGTAAATCTTGTACAGTTTACAGTCAATACAGCAAGTCAGCATGACTTCTAAACACTGCGGGAACCACAATATTAACTCCAAAGGCCCTTCTGGCAGCCTTTAACCAGACGCTCAAAGGTCAACTAACTCTGGGGATTCCAAGCGAATTCCTGTATTGTTTTAACACATCCTTTTTTGTATTCCTTTCACCTTTCTCTGTGTATTCTTCCCCTTCTTTTCCCCTTCTGAGAAATGGTATTTAGAAGCTGGCCGGGTGATACTGATTTACTAATGATAAGAGCAAAGGTATTATAATGCTACCCTGAGGGTGCAGACAGGAGCTGCCCCTTTGACAATGGACCTGATGTTTCCATTGAATTTAGCACATGGCTTCAACCTCTTATTGTGACCTAGAAACTTTCAGGAACTCTGAGAACAATAACAGTTGAAATCACCCAATTTGCCCAAATTTGAAAATACTAATGTGGACTCAAGTACCCTGGGAGACAGAATTCTGCATAAAACCCCCAGTCTGTGTAGTACTCAGAGCTTTTTTATTCCTTATATCTCATTGTCTAAGGCCACAACTATACTTAAGGTGGTCTGTAAGGCCAGTATGTTAAATATTGCAAAGAAAAGGCCATAGAAGACAGATGTAAGATCAAAGTCTTTGCTGTACCCACGTGTTTTTGACGTGAATATCTCCAGATAAAGCTTTACATTTGAGTATATATAACTACTTCCTAGAGGGTGTAAATCTTTCAAAAGGAAAATTCCCATGCACTAAAGTGACGTTCTTAGGGTTAATACAGCAGTATGTTAGGATGGCTGATAGATGTCAGAAAGAAGAAGTAAAAGTGAAAACAAGTAAGAAATTAGCAGTGGTTGCATGTCCTCAGAGGGTCTTTATGTGTCCTGAAGCCCTGTCTCCAGTCTCTGGCAGCACAAACCCCATGTCTTGTTTCCCAGCACGTGCAGCCGAAACACATATTCACTGCTTCTGCCGTGGAAATTATGGATTAAGACATGGGACATGTTCATATGCAAAGGAATGTTTTCATGTACTTATCTAGGGTTTGTGACGGAGAAAACTAGGAGATGTGTGGATTAAGGCTATTTTGAACCCACTCTTCTTTACTTGCAGACATTTGAAAGCTCATCTTCAACATATGCTCAGATTTCTGATGTATAAACTTGTCTATCAACTTTGTTATGTGCTGTTCTAGGGAACGTGGCTTTTCTCATCTGTTTCTTATTTTATTGCACTCTCTGAGATGAAAGCTGAACAGCTAATTCACTGATCTCCTTTGAAAGTTTTTTCACTCTAATTATTCTGTCATTTACCCATATAATTCAACTTTAAAAACCAAAAACAACATGTGCTGTACTGCTAGTTACTTTCTAAGTCTTTAAAGTCCTGATGTTTGCAAAAGGTGCTGTAAATCAGTAACAGTATTACTCAGCACTTAAATAGTGCTTGTTATGTTTAATGTTTCACAAACATTCATCTTAATTAATTTATGATAATTACAGAGCCAATAAGAAAATGCTAATATTTCCTATTCAGGTCAGAAGGAAACAAATTCCTGTCACAGTATCAGAAACCGCATTTCCAGTAGTAATACTTGCTATGTGAAGTTTGTTCAGGAGAAACCGGCGTTCTTTCTGTGTTCTTTCTGCGCATTGCAAAATGAAAACCTTAAGGTATAGCTTGAATGCCATCATGGTCATGCCACATGAATGGATTCCTGTGTTTTGCGACCTGCAATTCCAGTGCTGAAGACGCCTGAGAACTATCAAGGATCACTCTGCTTTATGTGTTTCAATATGCATTAATACTGCAGCATGTTAGCCATAGTTCATTATTTGTGCTGTATCATATTACCAGATTTTGCATATGATTTAGTCTTCTGTTTTCCTCTATTCCAGATGGTTTTATTTGTACTCTCCTTTTATAGTTTTTCCTCCCACCTCCAGGAAAACTTTCCATTACCAGTGGAACTGAAAGACTGTAAATACTCCAGGGAAAGAAGCATAATACTTTGGTTATTGCACATGAGTAGGAGGCAAGAGATCTGGGTCCTATTCCCAACACCAGTATAAATCTTATGTAATTTTAACACTTCACCTTCACCTCTTCCTACCTCAATTTCCTTTTCAGTAAAAGAGGACGGTAATCTTTTCATTCTAAACCTCCCTATGTTTCAAGAAGTTTGAATGTTTTTCAATGATGCCTAACCAACACTATAAAACAGTAAAAGTCTCAAGTGCTTCAAGTTCCTCATAAAAAGAGCTATGTTTCTGATGTGTTGGTTTCAGTATAATTGCTAATGAACTTCACCATGCCCCAAATTTCTAAAATGAAATTTTAGAAAGTTCTAAGTTTCTAATCCTCACATGAATGGTGAGGATGCTCTGCAGAAAAGAAAGGAGGAAAACCTCTGAGGCCAAAAATCCTCTTTATGCTTACTTTCCTTGCCTCTAACACTCAAAGGTTCCTTTTTGTTTACTGTGGTTTTTTGGATTATTGTTACCATTCAATTTTTCTTTTTTTTTAAAAAATCATATTTTGTTACAGATCTTTCCAAATGCCTCTATTCATAGTATGAAAGGCAAGTGTCTTAAACAGCTATTCAGAGAGGTACTATTCAGAAAAATCCTGCATTAGCTTAGCGTGACCGCCTCCATTTCCAGAAAACAAAACAAGAACCAGGCACTCTGGGCACAGACTAACCAGCTTTTTTGCAGATGATGTTTTAAGTTACTTTCCAATGCCTGAGGGACACGCCATATTGGAAATAAATCTTCAGAAAACAGCTGGCTCCAGGTTTTACATTGTAATACCTCAAAGCAGTGCATGCCTGTTTTGAATGCACACTTACAGCACATTCCAGGCTAGGTTCATTTCAGTTCTGCACTACATACCCATTTTAAGTATGTCCAGCATGTCAATTCACTAGCTCGCAGGCTTGCTGTGAGTAGTGATAGCGATTAAAGCTGTCAAAGGAGCCCTGATCCCATCAATTCTAGCCAAACAGATGACAGATCTACAACTAGCCCTGGAGGAAGGAAACTGAAAGCACCACATTTTGTGCGTGCATATGTGTTTTCACAGTGTCCTGCTTGCCGAGACAGACAGAATATATTGAACAATTTGTAGAACCCGATCCCTGCTTCAGCAAACCTTCCCACTCCAAAGGAGGCAACAACCACAACAGAAAGTGAATCTTGAATATAAAATATTAGCACTATAAATTCGAGAGAGAGATTATTAAAATTTCCATCTGTATAAATGCAGCTATTAATCTCTCCCAAATTAACCTTATGCTAGCTAAATTATCATGAGTTCCTGTGTAAATTAAATAGTTATTAGTTCCACACTCTTGATATAGACAGCATCATTCTGAAAAAAAAGGACATGGTAAAAACTGCTGGTTTCAATTTACAAAGGAGTTTTGAAGAAAAAAAATAAAAGAATTTTCTTTTACTTGATTACAAAAGCAAAGCCACTTCACAGTATAATCTCACAGTAATTGTAGCCATATATCATAACATGTCATAACTCTAGAACAAAGCTAAGCTTCCTTTCATCTGCAAACAGCTAAGAATGCAAAGGAAGGTAAGTGGTGAGGTCATGGAATCTTTTCCCATATTCCACTAGAGAGCAGTATTCTTTTGTACAAAGCAGGTAGATTATCCTTTGCAAAGCAAACTGTGGGGGATCTATCTTTCTCTGAATGAAGCTTCCGTGGTCATTTAGAAGAGAGCTTGTGCTTATTCTGGAACATCAGATGTTCCCAAATTAACAGTAGAGGAAACATCTGCAGCAATGGTTTCTTACCCATATTACTTGATGTGAGTAGCTTCTTGTAAAGTTTTTTGGTTTTTTTGTTGTGTTTTTTTTTCCTCAAAAAAAATTGTAAAATATGCAAGTAGCTAACTAACGGACTTCATTTTCACAAAAGAACCCCTGTATATCTACACTTAAGTAGGACTCTAATCATCTAATAATAAAGTTGCAAAAAAAAAAAAAAATTAAGACAGTAACAATTCAGAAGAATTTGAATGGTTTTAGCTATACCTGATTTAATAATAAGTAAATGTGATGGTAAACTATTTGGGGACAGTAGATGGGAATGAAAATCCCTGCAGCTACAAAAATCTGAAGAGGAGTAAAACATAGAACTAAAAATACAGCCCTACAGGCAAATAGTTAATACCTGCTTTACAGGTGGCTTGGCAAGAGAAGATACAGAAAGAAGCCTCTGCTTTGAAAATGCAGAATTTAGAAATGTTTTTGTTATATAAACGTGTTTATAACCTTATGTCTTGATCACATGTAAACACAAATGTGAAAACAAATAGTTTTAGGCTGCCATAGCTGCTTGATAAGCATAAAACTCCTGCACAATGCATTTACTTTTCCTCTGAGAAGGAAATGAATGTGCCTGTCAGGCAGCCGGGTTCAATTCTTTTTTCGGGGTAAAGGTTTGTTTCTGGTGCCAGTCAGCAATGACTGAAGTGTTTCTCCCCCTTTAAGGATCACAGAACCATTTTTATCCAATTATGCTCTGGGGTTCTCCCCACCTCCTGCATGCCATTACTGATTTTGTTTTTACACGATGTTGAACTCTAGTCACAGGCAATGGCCAGCACGGGCTGCGGGTGGGGAGGGAGGAAAAAAGCTGGTACTGATATGACAGCCAAAAGAAATCCGCTTCAGAGCACACATAACACTAAAAGGTGCGTGTTTTGTGAATTCTGATGAAAGCAGCTCTGTGTTCTTTCACTAGGGCTTGAGGTATTCACTGGTCTGCTCTGTGATTTGGCAGCAGTTGTACAGGACTATAAACTAGATTTTTTTCCACAAACATCCCAAGCTCCCACAGAGAAAACAAATTGAGGCAACACAAGACTGAAAGAGTAAGTAAAAGGTCAGGATCAGTCCTAAATATATGATAACAGACATTTTAGGTACTTGAGCAGAGTCAGGTGTACTGAGGAAGCAAATCCAGCACCTCCCCCCAAGTGCATACCACCTTGACAGATGGTTAGGTCAGGACTCTTCAGTCCCACAGTCACTTAACAGTGCTTACCAAAAACCCTTTCCTGAGCTGCCAGGTCCCTCCATCATCCCTGAAGTCCCCCCAGGTATGAAAATTTCCCATCGCCAGATGTATAGAGCTCTTAACAAGTTCCTGAGCTTCCCATGAATTCCCTCTTTGAAAAATGGGCTTTGATGCCCTCCAGGCGTGTGCAAAGAAGCCTAGATTCAAAATACACATAGAATTCACAAAGCAGAGGGCTAAAACCTGTGTAAGCATTCAGAGTTATGGGTAACAATTAAAAATGTACATTCACATGGCACACGTCCATGTGAAAACATGAGAATAACACTTGAAATGTAACCATCAAGGAAAAAAAAAATGTATAAAAGATAAATCGAGTGATCAGTTTTGCGCAGTATTCAGCCTCCGTGATTCTAGCATGGGCTTAGGACTCCTGTATACAAATGCACCAACATGCAGCCACTTATATAGCAGCTTATACTCATCTGACTGCTAAGGCAACATGACTGTTCATGGCTGCAGCTTCCTATAGGAAAGTTGGCCATCTGCTATTCCGTGTTGCACACTATTGAAGTTTTGTTTTGGCTCTGATACAAAGGAATTAAATTTATTTCCTCTCACTATTTCTGTTACACTGCTTTGCTAGCCCTTGCAATCCAAGGCACTGTAACAAAAGAAATGGGATGGAATAAATTTTTTATGTTTGCCCATTAGGGCATTTAAAGTGGAAAGTGCCTGTCCAAATGTGAACAATATATTTCCATTGTCTTAAGGGCAAGTGAAAACATTTCCTTTTCCATTAGGAATCCCATAGTCTTCCTCTATTATACAGGTTTCTGGCTTGTCATTAACAGTCCTTTACAAGAGGGGAGGGTTGCAGCAAAAAGGTATACTTTGTGTTTGTCTGTGTTGAAGTCTTATACTCATTTGTTCTTCCCAAACTCACTTATGGAAGTGGAACTTTTTTTCATTAATAATACAAGAGTCCCATTGGTTTTGGATCCAATTAACAGTGATAAATCACTCATAACTTGTTAAACCTGCTAGTAATTTTACAAAAATGTTGTCCTACTTTAGCCAAGAGTCTGATGTGTAGGCCTTTGCATTCACGACGTGAGCCCAAAAACTCACTGGCCTGCTTTGACCAGGACCAGCTGTCTGTTCCCTGGTTTTGTAGATCAGTTTTTAAACAAGAAAAACGGACAAAAAATTTTCTCCAGAGCTGGGACCCAGCTTCAAGAGGCAGGGAACAAAAAAAACTGGACTGCAACAAAAACTGAGGCTTTTCTATCAAGTTTAGTAAGACCTATTTTGTTTAACAGACTAATTTGACTGCACCCTCATCTCAGTTTGCAATCCCACTCAATATGATCTGACGTGCATATAGGCAGACATGTAACAGCATCAGAATGAGACCCACAGATGATGTACAAGGCACAAAATACTCCAGACATTTCTATTAGGAGATTTTGCCTTAAGTATGATTGGAATCAATGGGAGTTAGCATTATTAGGAGCAAGACACAGCTTTAGAGTAAGGGCATTGGAAGGGTGTAAATATTAAAGAGCAAACATTTCTTACTGATAAAATACCATTTGAACAAATAAAATACCATTATATGTGCAATAGGATGTAAATGTATGTGCCACATTCCTGCAGGAAATTATGTCCTGCTGCAATAACCATGGCCTGAAAAAGACTGGGTTGGATTTTTAGGCTCTTGGTCACAACCTAAGACAGCTGAGAGGGGAAACTGGAGAAGGAAGTCCTGATGAGCAGGCAGTGGAGCACACCAAAGGGGGAGAGCAGCAAATGAAAGCAGGGCTTGCTGGTGGAAGCTTTCATCAGTTTGTTTGTATGTACCAGATCAACTATTGCAATCCCCGTCTGCAGAAGCATGCTGAACTGAGCAGGACTCCACGTGTTGTTTTTTTTTAATTCCCCATTTGCTCTAATTGTTACAGAATTGAGAACTCCAGGTGATGGACTATATAGGAATATTATCTCCTGCTTACATAGAAGATCTTGTTCTGGTACGTGTTTATTCAGCTCCAAAGTTTTATGACACATAACTAAGTCAGTAATAAAGTAACAGAGGAAAGTTGTTGCATTGCACTTGTCAACAGAGAGTGATTGACTCAATGCAGAGCTATTGGAATAATTTCTTTTATGAGGCAACAGAGAGATTTTATCCTGTGTAGGTGCACCTCTCATTCTCATTTGTTTTACAAGGAAAAATCCAGCTTCTTTGTTTCTTGGGTCATGTATGTGTATAGCTGTCAGACAGAAACAGAAAGCAAAACAATTATCAAGTAGTGCAACAGAGAATATAACCTCACTGAACAGAAATACCTGGATCTTGTAGGAACAGCATCTATCTTTTCCAGTGCAGTAGCAAGTCTTGAAGTTTTCAGGCTGAAGAAGGCAAGAAGAGCACCATTCTTATTGCTCCTAGAAATATAAACATAGACTTAAAACAGGTGAAGAATTTCCTTACTTAGCAGTGAAATTCTCCTTTTTCTGCTGATGATGAGAGGGTCAAGATCAAAAAGAAGTCATCAAAAAGAGAGGAGAATGGCAGAGTGGTTGCCTCCGTACTGTCTAAAAGTTTACAGCTTATCAGCCTAATGATTCTTATATTTTCTGAGTTTATATTAAAATTGTTGGTTACAGGATCTTCATTCCATACTTCTCAATGATGTACAGTAACGCATTCAGCTGCAACAACTGAAGGACAGTATGCAGACTAAAGCTTATTCAAAGGTTGCTAACTTTACAATTCAGGCCCATTATCTTGATTTTAGTTTTATAGGATCATCACTTTTGTTACCCTTTTAAATACAATTACACAGAGGAAGCGACAAGGTCTCCTTTCCTTATTAAATGATTTCCTAATGTTTATTTGAGTGAGTCAGCAAAATTCAGTTGTGACATGCAAGGTTCTTGTGCAAGACAAAAATTTATATTGGACAGATAAAAGGAAAGCAACAGCAACAAGCAAAGCAGATTTCTCAGTGAAATGATTTTTAAGAAACGCATAATTAAACTTTAGCTTTAATATCTGAACAAAACTTTCTTTGTTCTTAAACCACATGTTAAAATTGGACCACTTATTAGAGTTCATACATTTGTGTGAGAACAGTATTGAATATGCAGAATTGTTTTTCTGTTCTTCTGTCATCTCCTAGTTTGATATTGAGGCATTTGTAAAAAGATGAAACAAATACATTCTCTTTGCTTTCACCAGTGTCAGGAAAGTGAGTTTATTTTTATTTTTTTATAGCTCTCTGTTTACTCTGCATGACCTAATACTGAACTTCTCCTTAAGCTACATGTAAGGAGAACAAGTGAAAAAAAGTCTTTGTTTTGGTTCAAGAAGCAAAACTCAGGAACACTTGTACAGTGGGTCTTCTCAGTTAACTGAAACATTGTTTCTGTGTGATAAATACTGTTTAAGAAAATCAATTTAACCATTTCCTGTTCATTGGTCCCTTTTTCTCATTTGTGCACTACAGTTCACCCTTTCCTCTATTGTGCAAGTTTGTGGGATTGAGTGCACAACAGAAAAATAAAACAATTAGATTAAATAAACAGGTAAATAAATAAAAATTAGAAAGAAATTATTATAAATCTACTTCACTAATCTTGTTTATAAGACACTCACCCCAAAATGATATTTATGTATTTAAGAAGGCAGTGCAAGCATAAGAATGGAAGGCTGGGGCAAGAGTGCAACTTCAACTGGATTTGGTGTTTGGGAAAAAAAACCACAAACCAAGCACGTAACTATGAGGATAATGAAATTAACTTCACCCCTCCTCTTCTTCTTTCTTCCACCTCTTATATTCCATTTGCATATGCAGAGGTCAAAAAGAAATCTAAAAATATTCTTTTCTAGAAAATGAGTGGAAGAGAGATTGGCACTGCATTAGAAGTTGGAGACTGAGAGGTGTTCAGCTATTTCATGAATGTCAGGAAAGGGCTTGAACTAGTCAGAGAGTTGAACCAGTCAGAGAAAGAACTCTACTCATGTATACAGATGCTATATAAATCTATATATAACATAGATGTATCTAGCAAATAAATGCTGGATATTTTTAGAAAAGATATTTTATCTAATATCAGCTGTTCATCGTAATTATTTTTTTCCTGTGGCAATAAAGAGATAATCAAGGAATTGCAACTGTGTTAGAACTTGTAACATGGCCTCCTTCTGACCTCAAACTTAAGACTCTAACCCTAACAGGTGGTGCACATATTCATAAACAAACATAGCTTCACATATAAAGTGATGGATTCTGAATTGGCCGTTATCACTCAAGAGCAAGATAACTCCATGAAAGCAATAGCAGACAAAAAATCAAATCAGGGAATTATTAGGAAATCAACAGTGAAAAATATCAGGAAAACATCACTATGCTGTCAAATAAGTTTGACCTTCCCTTTGAATAGCATGTGTGATTTTGGTCATTTCTAAAGGCACCTACCACACTCTGCTTAAGATGTGGTAGGGATGTGGACTGGGCTGGAGATGAAAGAAGCATCTTAGGGAAATAAACACATGAGTTGGTAATAGTCAAGCTCTTCCCTACATGAACAGGTAGTCATGGCCCTATCTGGAATCAAGACACTCTCTTGGACAAGTGTGGTTGGTCTTATCTTCTTAATGAAAGGCATTGCTTATGAAGTAGAACTGCTGCCCAAAATGAGAAGCACATGCATATAATAAGATAGGCACACTGCAGAAAGGACTTCAGAGGGAAGAGGACTGCAAATAAAGAAAATAGAGAACTGTGAAACATAAAGAACAGGCAAACTGAATTAAACAAAAAACCCAACAGATTTCAGAAAGAAGGGCTTGGTAGAGGAAAGAGTCATAAAACACAGCTCCTTTCCTACTTAACTAAACTGGAGACTTTCTTCTTATTGGTGATAACAGATGAGCCCAACAACCTCTCAGAATGCAGAGGAACTCTTCTAAGTTATCCCTTCCCTTTAGAACTATGGATTAACCTTAGGATTACAATAAAACAGTCAAAAACATTGGCTTTAGTTATAAACTCCTGCCTATAAATTGTTTTCTAATACCAAATACCTATTGCATTCTCAGTTATGAGCAAAGCAGCAAAATACTGTCAAAGCCTGAAAGAGTTCTGTAAACTCCTAAGAAGCCTTTTTCTGTGATGACTCTTTTGCACGATCTCTTGAGATGCATGCAAATAAAAGGTATTTTTGGTTTTTTAGACGTAGGCTAGAGCCATTTTTTTATTTTTTTTTTTTTTTGGCTGCCCAGAAGCATCTTCTGTGATATTGTTGAGAGACAGAAATGTAGCACTCTTATGAGAGCTGAATAAAAACTTGGTGGTACTTACTGAAAAACGTTGTATCTTGGGTCCTCGTGCTCAGTGAATGTTGATAACAGAGGAGGCCACTTCAAACATATAAAGCTGCATTAGGGGTTTTAAATTTGTCCATGGGAATATGCTCATCTGAAACAATGATTGCAGAGGCAAAATCAAATGAATGCTGCTTTCAGGACAAAATTACTGCTCCAAGACAACAGCTCTCAAGGATATACCTTTGAAGAGTCTGGAGAGTAATTTCATGGAAAACAAATTGGGTAGGCTCTTTTTTTAAGGGAAAAGAATAAAGGACTTTTGAAAATACTATAAAACTATTTCAATGAAACACTTTTTTTTTGACTACTGACTTCTATTATTGACAACAGAAAGACGTTCAGAAATGTGGCTGCTATACACGTTATTTTTCAAAATATAGATCTCTAAAACCACAGTTTGTCAAACAAAGGATTATTATCTTGTTCCATATACAATATGTAGTTGCCCATTGTAAATGCCCATTACATGTATTAGTTACACATGGAAATGAATTCTTTTTTTCTTATTATTATTCTTCAATCTGACTTCAATTTTCATTTTAGAAAAGAAATTCAGGGTCTTTTATAGGTCTTGAAGTATTCTTGTGGGAGGTTTTTTAGTAGGAAAAACTGAATTTCTAAAAATCGTAATATACACATTGTCGTTAAAGAAAAGAAAATGTAGAATTACTTAGTCTGTAAGATATACCTAGTTATATGAGTGACCTTTAAGAAAGTGTTAGTCTCCTTCATTTTTTTTATACCATCATTTGTTATTAGGAAACCTGTCACTGCCTCAAGCTCTTCAAACTGTTGAAATCTGTTGTTGGGCAAATCTAGACAAGAATAAAAAAGAATTAAACTCATAATCAAGCAGAATTGGTAATTTTCCTGCTCTGAAAATCATTGCCATTGTATTTCTTTGTCATCAAATGATGATATCCAGCATGACAGAAGGTATAAAAGGGACATGGTTGTGTGTCTGGTTGATTCAACGGGTAGAGGAAATGGAGTCAAGGGGTCCATCTTGACTGCAATTTGGGATGGTTGAACTGCAAGAAACTGCATCTCCATCCCTCCCAACATGCAACAAACAATTGCCACATTGCAAAAATCTGTTATAATCTGGGTTGGCTGTCCTTAGCTATTTGATAGGTCATATTGTTTGAAATATTCCCAGATTTATGGGGGTTTTTTTAAATGCTATTTCTTTATTATAACTAAAGAAAGCAGTTAACAGTCATAGGAAAACAATCTTACAACTCCAAATGGTTGTGGTCAACACCTCAATGTCCACGCGGAGACCAGTGATGAGTGGAGTTCCTCAGGGGTCAGTAGTGGGACTAGTGCTGTTTAACATCTTTTTTGGCAACATGGACAGTGGGATTGAGCGCACCCTCAGCAAGTTTGCCAATGACACCAAGATGTGTGGTGCTGTCAACGTGCTGGAGGGAAGGAATGCCATCTAGAGCAACCTGGACAGGCTCAAGAGGTGGGCCAGTGCAAACCTCATGAAGTTCAACAAGGCCAAGAGCAAGGTTCGGCACCTGGCCTGGGGCCATCCCAAGCATAAACACAGGCTGCATGGAGAATGGATTGAGCGTAGCCCTGAGGAGAGGGACTTGGGGGTGTTGGTGGATGAGAAGCTCCACATGACCCAGCAAAGTACGTTCTCAGCCCAGAAAGCCACCTGTATCCTGACCTGCATCAAAGGCAGCGTGGACAGGATATCGAGGGAAGTGATTCTCCCCCTCTACTCTGCTTTCATGAGACCCCCACCTGGAATACTGCGTCCAGCTCTGGAGCCCCAGCATAAGAAGGACATGGACCTGTTGGAGCAAGTCCAGAGGAGGGCCGCGAAGATGATTGGAGGGTTAGAGCACCTCCCTTATGAAGACAGGCTGAGAGAGTTGGGGTTGTTCGGCCTAGAGAAGAGAAGGCTCCAGGGACAGCTTTTAGCAGCCTTCCAGTACTTAAAGGGGGGCCTACAGGAAAGATGGAGAGTGTAGCGATAGGACAAGGGGTGACGGTTTTAAACTGAAGGAGGGTAGATTTAGATTAGGTATTAGGAAGAAGTTCTTTACTGTGAGGGTGGTGAGACACTGGCACTGGTTACCCAGGGAATTTGTGGATACCCCATCCCTGGAGGTGTTCAAAGCCGTGTTGGATCGGATTTTGAGTATCCTAGTACAGTGGAAGTTGTCCCTGCCCATGGGAACCAGATTGGCATGGTTTTGGAACTAGATGATGTATAAGGTCCCTTCTGACCCAAACCATTTTATGATCCTATGATTCTATGACAAAACAATATATTTCTGGATTCTCTGCCAAATAACTCTAAACTTTGTGCTTTTCAAAACTGATTTTCATGGCATATGTAACTTTCAAAAAGATACAAATGGAGTTCTTTTTCAAAATCTGTTCATAGGAAAGGTGGTTTTGTCATTTTTCCCGATTTACCAAGTAGAAAAGTCAGTCCCACTGTTTTAGTGCAAAATACTTCTCTTCCAGATATGTATTTGTATGTTTCTTCAAGTCCTGTTTTGCTTTTCATTATAATGATGACTAGTTTTTACTTCTAGTGTAGACGTCTAAACTGAGTGGCAGTAACTAGAAATGACAACTGACACTTTATTTGGTTTCCATAGTCCCTTGACTGTAATAAGATTGGTGAAAGATGGTTGAAAAAAAATGAATCAAAAAGCTGACATTCTGAAGTTCTCTCAAAGAGGTTCAAAATGTGAATTTAACAATTGAAAATATTTTTTTGCTTTTTGTGGAATGTTTTCTATCTCTAATTTGGCATCAATTTTCAGAGTAGCATTTTCAAACATTAATAATTTTATTAGCTCAGAAACTGAATTATGAATTTCCATATATCTGTCTTTTTTATTTAGAGTAATTGAACAATCAATTTGACAAATCAACCAACAATCATATCTGAAAGTAGAATCAGAAAGATTAAATCATATTTTTATGAAGATATGTATAACAAAGCTCTACCTTAAAGTATCTCCTAATTATAATTACAGCCTGTGCTATATTAGGATGAGAAAATGAAGATATTCTTGCCTAATTATCCAATTTCACTAGTTCCCAGAAAGAAAATGAGAGACACTCACAGTCCTAAATTACTAAAATGATACTGTTAAACGGCAATGAAACAGTGAAACTTCTTTTCCAATTGCGTTTCAAAAAACAGTTATCTAATGCCATCAACAACAGTATTTAACAGAAATGCTTGACCATCAACAAGCCATATTCTGTTCTGAATAATAAGAGCTCTGAATGAATTTATGCTAGCAGATTCTGAGGAATTATCTGAGAAAGTCCATCATAACATGGTAAAATTGTGCCAAAGAGAAAATACGAGGTTAACGTTGTGGGTTAAACCTGACAGGCAACTGAGCCCTACACTGCCACTCTCTCACTCTGTCACAGTGGAATGGGGGAGAGAATCAGAAGGGCAAAACTGAGTAAACTCTTGAGTTGTGATAATGACAGTTTAGTAGGTAAAGCAAAAACTGTGCACACAAGCAAAGCAAAACAAGGATTTCATTGACTATTTCCCATCAGCAGGTAGATGTCCAGCCATCTCCAGGAAAGTAGGGCTCCATCACCCTTAATGGTTTGTCGGAAGAGAAGGACTACCTCTCCAAACGTTCCCCCTTTCCTTCTTCTTTCTCTCAGTTTTTATTGCTGAGCATGATGCCATATTGCATGGCCATGGTGACCCCAACCAAGTAAAGTCATCTGTCCTAGCTGTGTCACCTCCTAGCTTCCTGTGCAACCTCAGCCCACTTACTGGCATGGTAGCATGAGGAACAGAAAAGGCCTTGACACTGTGCAAGCATTGGCCTGCAATAAGTAAAACATCCCTGTGTTATCAACAAGTCAAGAACACAACACCATATGGGCTGCTCTGAGGAAAATTAACTAAATCCCACCCAAAACAAGCACAGCTAAGTTCTTCAAGGCAGATTTTGCAAATTGTATTTCATTCTTTATATAGGACAGTTATGTCAAATAAAATTATTTTTATTTTTATGTTTTCTTATGTAAAGTTAGGTGTTTCTGTTCTACACCTTTAGGTGTAGGTGTACCCAATAATAGAGAAAGCAAATGGGACATGTAAAATCAACAGATTATTTTGATAAAATATGCTTGTGCGACATTCCACTGTCTTTTTCGATGTTGTGGATGCAAAAGCTCTGGATCTGGCTGTGTACAGACACCACTGCTGATATTCCAGAAACAAGGTGTTTGGGATGGATATTTTATTTTTTGCTAATTAAAGCAAAGATGAAAATGAACATGAACACACACACACACAAATTATTTGCTTTTATTTATTTTTCATGACATTTATTGTGCTAAATTTAGTTAACCAGTAAACATTACAAATTTTTTTATTTGCAGTTGTGATTAGAATTGCAATAGACTAAAAACACTTGATCCTACAACAATCCTTTAGATACCTAGTCCTTCAATTGAGCTTTTTTCGGGATTTAGACAAAGCTGCGTCCCGGAAAATTTGTTCCTGTGATACAATCATATTAATTCATCTCACAAAAGCTAGATAGTCACAGCTAAATTGATCCTTAAATTGTTCACTTGTATGTGAAGTTGTTAAAACTGGTAGAACTACTTGTGGTCCCATAGGTAAGTCACTGCATAAAGGTTCATGGATTCAGACTCTTATGCATGTGTGTACATTATTCTTGGGAGTTATTTCATGAACTACTCAATAAAGGAAGTTTTTCACACATGGGTGTTTCCAGATCCAGAGCTACAGTTCACAGCATTTAGTAGTTCATTAAATATGGTTTCATTGCTATAGCTTACATCTTCCTAGTTTGTGAAATATTTTTCATATTAGCCCTATTTCCTTAAAAACACAGCAAAAAATATATACTTTCCTATCAACAGCAATATATATTTACACACACAAACACATTTTATTTATTTTATATACACACACGCATGCACACACACACACACACACAAAAGTGTATTTCTGTTTGCAAACAGTCATCTCACTGTGACCACATAAGATTTTAGTAACTACTCAGGAGAGATACAGATATGTTAACAATTCAGTACTCGTTTACATCTTCATTCCACTTGACAGAGTTAAACTTACTTGACACCCACGATACACAATAGTGACAACACATAAAATTTCAGTTAAATCTAATGGAGTGTTTGGGGTTTTTTTATTTGATTTTGATTCCTATGATGATATTTAAACTAAAAAAAAAAAAAATCAGATAATTTAAATAATCCTCTGAGAATATTTGTCATTTTCAACACTAACTTTACCTTTTAATTTATTACCATTTTTATGTATATCTGTCAATACCAAGCACAATGGGAGATCTGCCTCACTCAGCTAACCTAAGATATATGCAATTAGCTAAGACATGGAGTGGTACTTGTGCTGAGTAGCCAATTTGATTCTCCTGTTGTGCTAATAATCCTCACATAATTATAAAGTAGTGGGTCATAGTAGTTCTACTTATACGCTTGGAGAATACCAGTTGCCTGCTTAATATACTGTTACCATGAAGTGAATTCCAGAGATTTATAACCTTGTTTACTACTTTCCCATCCCACCCAATAATTGAAAAGGATTCAATTCTTCATTGAGAATAGAATACACAATAGTAGTACAGATTTTATTTGTTACCTTGGTAACAAATATTCCTTTTACAATAACTTAAATACGTTTTCTTGTATGGAATGCTTATTACAAGTTTTAATAAGCATGGCTGTAAATAAGGTGCACTTGGCATGATGGCCTTGACATGAACTTTTAAAGTCTAGAGTCTATGCAACTTGTCCATAATAGTGGGATTCTGTCAGAGAAAAAATGCAAGAACACATTTTCTTTTTTTCCTATCCTACACCTAATCGTTGTTAGTTGAAGTAAGTAGTACTCTTTCTACACTGTAGTGTGTTGCTAGGTTTTCAGAATTTTCTATGAAAATTTTGAAATAAGTACACTTGGAATAAGGCAGACTAGTGGACCAAATGATCATGGATTTTGGAAACACTGATATCCTGTGTCTAAAGCTGATTGAACGAATCAGAAGAATTCTTAAAACCTACACCCTTTTCAGAAATATTTTAGTTTTAAGTGATTGGCATTTTCCAACAGAAGTGCTATAGTGGAAACTGTTTCATGTAACTCTAATCAGTATTTTTATTTTTTTGTCTAGTGTTTATAATAACAATTCCAGATCCAAAAAAACCCACCGTATTAATTCTTTGGCTGCAACAGCCTTTATCCTAGGCTTCACTTTGCAAAGCCACATACCTGAGGAGGTCAGTTGCTGAGAAACCTAGAAATCCAAAGCAGATCGTCTAAATTTTGTCAGTATATTCTGTAGGTCAAGTGTTTTATGTCAGCTACAGGTGAGGGAAGTGCCCTAGCTCACAGTAGCTTTCCTGACTCTAGAAGAACCAGCAAGTTAGAAATTTTATTTTTTCCTACATTATATTTAGGCTGTGTCTTCTCTGTGGTGAAAGTCATATTAAATAACATTTAGCATGGCAAATACAGAACTATTATTATGTGCCAGTCATGGCCCTGCTTGAGCAGGGAGTTGGGCCTGATGACCTTCAGACATCCTTTCCAACCTGTGATTCTGTGATTTGGCAGGAATTTCAAGAAAAAAGTATGTGTAGATAAAACAATGGAGAAAAAATACACTATTGTAAATCCATGGATATTACTGCAGAACCGAATTTATTTTAATGAGTTACCAAATCATTACAAACCAAATTTAAGTTTTAAAGGATTAAGTTTTACCAGCTGTAAAAGTTAAAAGTTCTAAGGAATTCCTCAAACTTAAGCATCACATCAAAGAAGCCTATGGACAGAAACTCATTTCAAGAGAGACATGACGTCTAACAAGATAATGAGACTGTTTGCAGGGATAGTTTATGATTCAAATTAAGCATTTCAAAGGAATTCAGAGTGGGCAGTCAAGCCTTTGAAGCTGTCTAGAGGTAACAACAGAAGATTTCCATTTCAAAGAAAGTATACTTCAGGGTCAGGATGGACCTATGCAGATGGAACACAAACTGTAGCTTAAAAATCAGTGAATAATTTACATAAGGTTAACTGAAGCCATTCATATAATCCCATAGCCCTGATCCTTTGCAATGCTGCACTTTTCCATGAAAAACTGAATACCTCCATATTTTAGTGGATATACAGTTACATAGTTTAAAAATTTTTATAAAGATAAAGCATGTGTCAAGAGCCAAATACTCAAAAGCTAAGAAATCCTAGATTTGTGATTGCCTGTGAAAACTTTATTACTCATGTTACACAATGCACACATATATTTTGAACTCTGAAAAAAGCACACATGGTGTGAAAAGATAGGAAGAGAACATAAATTCTGCAATCAAAGTCTTGAACGTGCATGTACATAAGGAGAAGCAAGTCACAAAGACTTTAGTTAAGTAATGTTTTCTAACAGCTAAGCACTTTGCTAATCTAAACAAAAATTACTTAATATAGCTATTTAACACGCATTTTCCTCCCTTACAAAAAATGAAAACAGCAGAAAGTATGCCCTGCAGGACAGTGGAATGCTATGTGGCTGCTGGAGAAAATCTTATTTCCCTAGGGCATACAATTACCTGTGCTATCTCAGAGGGACACATACTCACTCACTCACTCACTCACTGACAGTCACACAGTCATTCTCTTCTCCCTGAACAGTGAAAGGCAACTCCTGCACTATGCAGTGTTTCTAGAGAGAGGCAGGGAATTAAACCCAACAGCAAGGTCTTTCTTTGCACACATCATTTCTGTTACTTTCATGCTCTAAGTGGTACAGTACTAGGTCTGGCTAGCCTAAAAGTGGACCCACACTTAGGTTTCCCTTAAGGTAGATATCGCTGTGTTCAGATCAATCTCTTTTTCTTTTAGAGTTTTTGCTTTTTCCTCAACAATTTCTCACATTTTCTAAATCTAGTTCAGCAAAAGCAACAAAGGTAGGAGTTGAGACAAATGTGTTACAACTGAGATGCAAAAGCATCAAGGTATTAAAAAGGTATTACTTTCCTTGATTGTTTTCATTGCATGGTGTTTCTAAGTTGCGTTAGAGAACATCTTGGTACTCAGGATGTGTCAGCATGGTTGCCATTGTTGCCATTGCTGAAAACATACATTCACTCCTCCTAAAAAGATGCTTGATGATCATTATATTTGAATAAGGAACAAGACTGTGGAACAAGGTACTCTTCATAGATCTGAGTCACCCATCCCTAGGATGAGAAACTGGTGGTCTCCAAAGATGATACTGATACGAGGCATTTGTTAGGTAAATAGAACTACACAGCATACAACCACTTGAGTGAAAAGAAAATGATGCAATTAAATCCAAAGGTGCTCTGTGTATGTGTGTGTGCACATGGGCACAACTTATTTAGCAAAAAATAAAAAATGAAAGCGAAAGGCTTAGAAGATACACCAGAAATAGCACAAAATCTTCCTTTTTAACTCCTGTCTGTAAGGAAGCCCTGTTTTACAGAACAGTTCAAGGGTCTGATAGAAGAAATATGCCAGACAATTCACAGAAGAAGAGATCAGTTTTTACTTTCATCTTTATAGCTGAACACTTTATCTGCTATGCTTGAATGTATTTTCCTCAGTTGTTAAAAGTCTTGTTTAAAAGGAGACCAAATATGATAGATGGGAACAACAATACTTAACCAGATTCTTCATCCAGCTAGGCCTGTAGTCAGTTTGAAAGCAGATGTTACTTCGCCTTATTTATTCCTTATTACCCCCTTATGTTCCAAGGAAGCTTTTGTGTCTGGTGGGGTTTTTGTGTTCCTTTTTCCAAAAAGGGTTTCAGCTGTCCTTTCTGATGGATCATTCAGAAGAATAACCAGCAGTAGAGGCCATGGAAAGAGTATATAAATGTCATAGAAATTTGGTAATAGTTTTCTGGTTCTGCATCCCCAGCTTCTAGCTCTCTAACAACAATTACACAAATAATGCCACCAAGGACAGAGAAAAGAAAAAAGGGTGAAAAAAAAAACAAAAAAAAAGAAAGATAATCTCTCCTTTAATACACTGAGCTTTCAATAGATTATACTGTGCCTCCCAAGAACTGACCCAAACAAAAAGGTACTAATGTAGGTTCATTATTTCAGAGTTTTCAGCATAGAAGATACAATAGAAGAAAGAGTTGACCACGAATTAAGTGTAGAGAAGGAGCATCATTTGAGAAAGCGATGTGCAAAAGACAAAAAATGTAACTTAGAATATTAATGCAGAAAGAAGTTCAGGCAGGAAGCAGTCGTATCAAGGACAAAGAAAAACCAAGGGAAAAGGTGAAGATACATGTTTTCAGACTTCAGAAAGGGTAATCCCATTTGAGATTTACTAATAGAAAATTATTGGTGTAAAGCTGCTGAAAGTAAAAGAGAAAGAAAAAGGCAAAAAAAGTTGCCCCCAAATGATAGGCAGTTCATTAAAGGAGTTAAGAAAAGAAAGGAGAAGAGTCATTCATGGCAAAGCTAGGGAGAGAGAAGTATGCATATGACTTCTCAAGAAAAGCAATCAGATGCATTGCAAAATATATTGTGTATACTTCTGGATAAAGGAAGTAGGTAACAAGAGAACATTAGGAAAAGGGAGAGGTTCAGATGTTCTTTGATAAGAAAGATCTTCTTAAATTACACCTTCATAAAGTAACGGAATGACTGAGGTTGGAAGGGACCCTTGGAGGCCATCTGGTCTAACCGCCCTGCACAAGCAAGCTCATTTAAAGCAAGTTGCCCAGAACCGTGTCCAGACAGCTTTTGAAGATCTACAAGGACAGAGAGTTCATCACCTCTCTAGGCAACCTGTTGCTGTGCTGTCACCCTTACATTAAAAAAAAAGTGTATCCTTATATTCAGGAAGCCTCCTGTGTTTCAGTTTGTGCCCATCACCTCATCCTGTCACTGCGCACCACTGAAAAGAGCCTGGCTCTGTCTTCTTTGGATTTATATAGTTTGTTGAGATTCCTCCCTGAGTCTTCTCTTCTCTGGTCCAAATAGTCCCAGCTCTGTCAGCCTTTTCTCATGTGAGAGAAAATTGTAAAAAGTAACAATAATGAATAATGCAATTATCTCTAAGGTACATTGAAGACATAATGAATACTTGTGACTAAAAAGTAGCATCAATAATCTGAACATGGTATGTAAGGTATGTAACTGAACTTTATGTATGATGTAGTATGTATGTGATAGATCCAATAAAAGGGTTTGTTCTATTGGTACTGATACACTAACTATGAGAACCTACAAACATTTGAGCTAAATTTCTTGGAAGTACTACTGCGCTCCTTATGTCTCCACTGAACTGAACTGTTGCAACAGCCCCATTGGAGTACTGTGACAAAAGAGTTGTAGTTTAATCAGGAATTCTGGTTAAGGGATGAAAGTGAGAGTTTGTTGCTTATAAGCTCTGTCTAAAGAAAAATAAAAAATCACCTCACATGGACATGAGTATGTGTCCAGCTATTCCAAAAACAAACATGAACTGCTTGCTCAGATGTGTGGCAAAAATAGTTTAAATTTTTGAATAATGCTTTGAAGACACTTAAGTTTTCTGCCATAAAACTGTCATAAAACTACCAGATGTTGCAAAGGTACAAAGACAGAGAATCTGAACACAATAACTTAACTTTGAACTAAACAGAACCCACATGAGATTTGCATAACTTATACTATATATGTCAACCAGTAAATTGATTCATTTCCTGTCTTCATTTACGAATAAACTACAGTTGCTAAGCCCAGAGGGCTTAATCTCTTGACCACTCAGGTCACTTCCTTCCCCCACAGAAGTTTTGGTAACAGGACCGATTTGCAATCTATGACACAGACTACTATCTAAAGGACCTACAGCAGCAGTTCTTATGGTTCGTCATGCACATCAAAAGAAATAATTTGAGAGCTGCATTTTTTCCTGTTTACTAAGCAAAAAGATTTAACCAGTTTAACATGTCGAGCTATTATTAACATCTATAACTTCAGTCAATATGAGTAATTATTTCAATATCACTGTGTATGACTCTCATTTCTCTTTTTTTCCTACCCAGATGGTCAAAATGGTCTAAGCTGTTCAAAAGGAATAACAAGTTAAATAAACAAAAATTAGAGTTCGTCAAATAGTTTGTTTCTGAGAAATGCTGACAAACTCAAGTCTTGTTACAGAGATGGAATCTGACAGAAAACAGGATCAGAACCTCAGTACATTTGGATATTTATACTTAGTTCCTGGGGGAAGACATTCACAACAGGAAAATTGATTACATTAGCATAGTTATGTCTCAAACATTTTTAATAAAAGGAATCATATGGCACATAGAAACACAAATTCACATTCAGCTACTTTTTTTTCCCATGTTTGGCTAAAATTGGCTATTTTCTTTATTCTATATATATGCAGTAAACATCCACGTTCCCTGCTCCTATTAAAAGAAATGTGGCCAAATCTTATTTTTTTAAATAAACTATAAAATAAAAGAAAGTTATTTCAACTCAATATTGGTTAATGACTACTTCTGGTATTAGATATAATGAAGTATATTAATAAGGATGTCACTGAAAAAATAGTATAGTCAATATTTTCTTAAACAGCATATTACATCTGATCATCTTAGCTTCCTACTTATGAATTATGAAGGTTCCCTTCGCCATTATTTTTACGTTGTTTTTGTTTTTGAAGTAAGTGAAGCACAGTGTTAAGTAAGAATTTTGAGCAGGATTTTGAGCAGGATAAGGTAATGTTACTAGTGCCATCTGCTACTCCTGACTCATTTAAAGTTTCTCAGAATATCATTAAGTCCTGAAGATATTCTGTTGATTTCTTGGCTCTTGCGGTATACTTGGCTTTCAGGATATACTTAATATAAATGCATTGTGTTAGGTATATGTCTACCGAGGACACCAAACCAGAAAATCAAACCCAGGATTTTGAAACAAAGCATACAATTAGGCAATATACATGCTTTTTCACTTTTCATGTTTCTATCACCTTTAACCCGGGGCTAAATTCTTTTTGTCAGACTACTTACAGAAACTTAAGTTGCCCTTTGGGTTTACTCAAATTAATTGAAAACAAGCTATCCTTCATGTATTACTTGAAACCTAATGAATTACATTTCTTAGTTATTTCTAATGAATAAATGTACATGGTTCAACACTGAATAGAGAACATGGAAGTCCAGGGTTAGACATCTCTGTGGTGAAGTTTCTCTGGACTTAGATGAATTCCACTAGCTGTAGTATGAGGAAAGAAACAGTTCAAATTGTTTGCTGCGTCAGACTGCCACCACAAATTGTTTTGCTGCCTCTCCTGATTTCCATGCAGGACAACACTATTTATAATTCTTGTAACTGGCAAAGATTTTCATATCCATTGCCAAGTTTTTATGGATTTTTTTTTTTTATGTTGGGAGCAAAAATATTTAACTTTAGAGAAGGTAGATACTTGTTATCTTTTCCAAACCATTGACCAAAAGAGAGGTTTTCCCAGTCTCAGAAACCTCCATAATCCCCAAGAAGCTGACAAATACAATCCAGAAAGAGGACAGATCAGGTTTGTATTTTTAATGTTAAACAAAAACCCTTTTCCCTTCCCCTCACCTCCCAATAAAAACAGGACTGCAAAAACAAACTACTGGAAAATTCCCTTTTAAGCTAAAAGAAAAGAATCCTTCAACAAAACATGTGACAGCTATTCAGGAACCTTGCTTTCTGGATCACACTAAAAGCAAACCCCATTTAAAAGCTTGAGTGCTTTGACTGACCACCTATCCAAAAAAAGAAAAAATCAGTGCATGGTAAGGATGTTACTGAGTTTCACACCTGACTTCTCTGACGTAACTGGAACCAGAATGTACTGGTTGGGGCTAACACTACACCTGTTAAGCCAATATATAATTCCTTTTTGGATGCTACTGTTTGGCTAAATCATTTAACCTGATGTTTTCTCCTGCTGCACCAGGGACTTTTAGCTGCAAAAATGATATGTCCGCAATCTTCATGCTTATTATTCAGACTCTCATATCTGGCCTTTTTGAAAAACAATGAGCATTTAAGGCGAAAAACTTCTAACAACTATGGCCTTCTCTTGGCAGGAAAGAACCAAAATTTGGATTGACGATTCCCCCATTTTGCTATATATTGACATAGAGTAACAAGACATGGCAGTGATTTTCTCTTTCTGTGTAGCAAGAGAGTGAATTTAGCTGAAGCTGGGAAACACAGGCGTGATTCTTACGGCTGTTTATTGTTCAGGAAAAAGATACTTTTACATATAGTACCAGAGACTTTCAGACGTGACCAAGTTTGCCTTAGCAACCACCTTATAGATCTCAAAGAACACATGGCATTATTTCCCTTATGAAAAATGGCAGATTTTCTCTACAACCAATAATAAATGATTATTTCTGAATTAAATATTAGTCCAATATTTGAAAAGTAAAAACATAATTTCTGTCCCCCATTTTGATAATTAACCTCCTGCAAGAAAAAATTGTAACAATATCATCTTCTGACTTTGTCATGTGTGTTCAGAAGCCCAGGATTTAACTAGGTCCTGATTTATCAAGTAATCAAACAGGTATGTAGGTTAAGTTCAAGGGGACCCAAGGGAACCACCTGCATTTTATACAGTTATTAAAACTGGGTACATGGTCAGAAGCCTTGCTGAGTCAGCATCTTCCTAATCTTTACACATTATTGAAAATATCCTCAGATATGAAATAAAATTTTCATGGATGATGAAGATTGTGGCATCTGTATTTGTCACTCAGTGAAAATGGAAATGGAAAAGGAAAAAGTATTCAAATATATACACATAGTTGTAAATCAGAAATCATTCCCTAAACAACTAAGTTAAATTTCTTTCTTTCTCTGACTCAAGTAGAATGAGAATGTCACTAACAAATTAATATATCTACTAAGAACAAGGAAATATATAGAAATGCATAAAACTGAAAAATGTTATGAGGTGTTTTGTATCATTTCAAAATCCTTAAAAAACAATTCTTCTGTTAACAACCAAGTAGTTCTTATTTCTGGTAATTATAATGTTTTTCAGTACTTGTAAATACTTCTTGCTAGACCTCCTGTGCATTTAAAAACAAAAGTGCATTTGTAGCAATTCCCTATAAGCTAACTTTTGGAGCCACAATTACACTTTAAATATTTGAGTGTACTCTTATTGAAGTTATTAGAGTTATTCATATACAGGAAGTGAAGCACATGCTTGAAATAAGGTGAAGGCTTTGACATAGTTATTGCAGACTTCCAAATTTTTAATTGTAGATACTGTCTCGTGAAATACTGCGTAGAAAATACCAATAGTAAAAAACAAAAGTAGGGGCATTTCATAGGACAACTTATTACAGTATGTTCATTTTCGCATTGCTTTGGATTTTGCTCCACTATTTTTATGATGGTCCTTAAAGTTTATCTTCTGAAAAGCTGTTCAAGAATTTTGGCAGAGCTTCTTCAGTCAGTTTCCTGAAATAGTGGAGGGTCTAGCAGTGACATAAATAAACAGACAAGTTGAATACAGGGTTTTGGCTGGTCCTTTTCACCAGCTGTACTAATAAATCAATTTGATGGTGTGGATCACCCTGATGCATTCCTTCCTCTGATGTTGCTAACTTGGAAGAGCTGTTGTTTTACTATTGGATTTTCATTTGCAATACTGGCCAGCTGTTCTGAAAACCCAGATGTTTGAACAGAAAAATAAACAGATGACCTAACTGAGATAAAAAGTTTACAAAGAGCTTTATTTTTTCCTCTGCATAGTTGGTGTTCTGCATCAAAGCTTCGTAAGTCTGAAATTCTGTGAGGCTAAAGATATTTCAATTAAATCAGCCCCAAGCAGGCATACAAACAAATTTAATATCATTTAAATGATTATTCCAATACTTTAAACAAGTCCTAAACTGCTACGGAAGTACTTGTACAGTGCATTTGTATCATTTATAACGAAGCTATTTTTGAGAGTTCAACAGACTGAAAAGGATTTTCCTGCATTTATGTGTTCTACAATTAATATGGGTAACATGGGTAGGGGGTTATGTTATGACCCTATTGCAATTACAAACATTAAAAATTAAAATGAAAACTCTCATCTATTCATGTTTTATCTGAATCTAAATCCCTGACATTTTTTTTTTTTTTTTAGAAGACACACATATTCACTTTACTACGATACAGGAAGCCTCAAGGACTGCCTTGTTACTATAAAGGTCAAGATTTCTGTGAAAGTATCTATCTATTTGTGTACGTACAGCCACTTAATGTGTGCAGAGTAACAGTGATCGCATGCATTAAAACATGTTTACCATAGAATGTCGTTTAACACAAAATGTTATGTATGCAGTGCATGACGCTCCATCCTTCTGTTATCCATTTAAATACTTAAATGGCCTCTAACTCTGTGTGTGAAAGTCTCAGAATGACCAATAGTTTCACTTCCATAATGTTAAGTATTAGCATTCCGCTTTTATAGCTTGAGAACCAAAGAAAAATGTGGCAGAAATAACCTGTAGACCATATCCTTATGTGCAACCAAGAGTGAAATGCAGCTGGGTGACTGGCAGCTAATGTTGATACAATTCTTCTGTGTCAACAGGGAACTTTTCTATGATTTATGAAGTAAATTTTTTCCTACAGATTATCAATTTGTCCCTCAATCAAACTGTTTAGACAAAATTCTGTGCTTTGGTATGAGTTTTGGAGTTTGGACAGAGAGGTCATGCTTAGATATGAGTTGCATGTGCTCTATGGCAATGGAGGAGGACATGAAGCTCTGTTTCTCCTTACCCCTCACAGGAAATAGGTTATCAAAAGCCAGTGAAAAGAGAAGCTACTGAGAAAGCAATTCAGAACTTAGATCTGATTTAGGTGTTCTAAATCACTCTAGCAAAACACAACGTTTTGCCCAAGTGGCAGAACTCTAGTGGGTTACAGTAGTTTTGGCTGCTATGCACGTGTAATGTTGAGCCAAGTAGTATCAGCGGTAATTCTACTAAAGCCTAAGAATTTGGGTTTAGTTAAATATACTACAGTCTAACCATTAATACCTGAAACTAGGGCAATGCCTTAGCCTCAGCTAAAACACAATGCTAAATAAGCAATATTGTTAGTTTACCCAGCAAAGGTACTGCACATTGAGCTAGGATAAGAATTATTATAACTATTTTACAATAATTGTCTCTGTGGTCATTTCTGCTGTTCAGTTAGGGTATTTTATTGTGACACAGCTTATTCACTTTGGAGAGCGGTAAGTTAAACTTTGAAACTGGTCCTCTGCTTAGCCGTTTCCCTCTCAGTGAGCGCTAAGAATATCTAGACAAGGAGCAGTGTAATGTAAATAATGAAGAGTGGTTGGCATGATACAAAAAACTATGAGTTTACATGCAGACAAGTCTTCCAACTCTCTGTATGTGACAGGTCAGGTTGCCTTTCTTGTCATAAGAATGTGCAAATGTTGAAAATTCACTGAAACAATTTATTTCACAGCTTGAATGCTCATGATAGAGGGAAAGAGAGAAAGAAAAAGGAAAGAAAAGGGAGAGAAAGACCACAGGCGGATAGTCACCACTGTGGATCCAGTGATGTCTCGTTGGTCCTCTTCACCCAGGGTGTTGTCAGTGGTGTGAACTCTCTCCTTTGTCTGTTTAGCCACTTTTTATACTTTTGGTCAAAACTGAAAGTAGCCATTATTTACATTCAAAACATGGTGGGGCGGTTCTAAGGTGTGGTTAGGTTGGCAGGTGCTTGGTGCATGGTGCGTGCTCGAGTGTCACTCAGGGATCTCACGCCCCCGGCTTCAGCCTGCCCAGGCAAACGCCACAATCTCCACACAAAGCCCCCAGAAACAGTGACACGGAGTTCAGCATGGTCCCATCTAAGTGGTGCCAAAAACCATCCCCCTACCCGGACACCTCCAAGTGGCAGTTTCCTGCACGAGTCGTGCAAAAGCAGTGTTTGAGGCAAAGTCTCAGTTCAGAGTATTACATCATGTGTACGAAATGTTTTGCTGTAGTCCAGAGAGATCAATAAAGACTTCTAATGGACCTTATAGAAAGGTTGGCATAAATTAATCAGCAGAGAAAGGGGGACTATTGGAAGCAAAGAGGCATCCTTTAAACAAGAGAAACCAGTTCCCAACAAAGAAAAGGACATTATAGCCTTGTAGGGAAAGTGTTAAGTCACAATCAGAAAAGACAAAAGTTATTCTGAACATCAACTTGCTAAAACCATGAAAGCTGACAAAAGGCAGCGTTTTCAAACACCTGCCACAGAACAGATCAGGCCAATATGTGATTAAGGAGTAGGGGGAATAACAAAGAATATTGATCCTAAGCAGAAAAGTCAGTGTGTCAGTATCTGTTACCAAACTGTTTACAGAAGTTTCCCAACAAAGCTATTCTTCACAGAGGAGAAGGGATGGGTCCATACTAAAATGTTAGTATAATGGAATTTATAATAAACTGGTTAAATGAACAGTAACAAATTGGAATAATGAGATGGTATTTTCACTCAAGTGTTCCAGGGGAACTAAAATCTTAAATTGCTATGATGTGGAACCCACGACTATCATTAATGTCTATGTCAAAAGAACAGAAAATAAACCAAGTGTGACATCAAATTTTAGAAAAGGATCTATGAAAGTTCCAGAGACCTACAGCCCTTTCTTTCTGACCTCTGAAGTGGGCAAAGTAGCAGTACAATTCCTTCCTATAGTAAAGAATTTGATCATCTCGATTATTACACAGTACCAGGGAAAAAAGTAGCAATATTTTCACAATCTAAAACGTTCTTTGAATATTCAACATGTCAGTGTTCACAGGAGAAGAAAGGCAGTTACAGAGATTTGTGAGAGTAAATTCTATTCAAAACTAATTTAAGAAAGATGCTCAATGGTAAAGTTACAAAGTTTGCTGATGGTAAATAAGATAACCCAAATGAAAGTTAACAGTGAAGAGTTGCAGAAGGACCTTACAGTGGTGAATGAGTATGTTGAAATTATTTGTCAAGATAAAGTCTTTGTCAACACAAGGCAATTTACATGGAAAATATAACCCTAAACATACTAAGACAATGATACATTATTACTACTCAGAAAAAGAATTATAGCAGATAGTTCTCTGAAACGGTCAATTCAAGCCTTAAAAACGTCAAAAATGTCATACAAAATATTAAGAAACAGCAGACAATTTAGAATAAATTAGAAATCAATATCACCTTGCTACTATATAAATTTGCGTTTAAAATACAACATATGGTTCAGGTCACTCCATCTAAAACAGAAACCAACAGAACCAGGAAAGCACAGGAAATAGTGAAAACAATGCTCAAAGGAAAAATGTGCTCCATACAAGGAGACATTAACTGGCCAGGAACCCTTTATTTTGGAAAGAAGGCAGCACATAGAAAAGTATGCTAGATGTCTCTAAAATCAGGAACATAGTGGAGACACTGAATTAGAAACAATTATTCACTCTTTCTTCTATGTATTCAGTTTATGTAGTATGGTTTTGCTGGCAGGTGAAGGCTGTAAGAGGTCTTCTGTAAGAAGACACCAGAAGCTGCCCCCAGGTCAGACAGAGCCAGTTTCAGTCAGCTCCAAGATGGACCCAACACTGGCCAAAGCTGAGCCTACCAGTGCCATCGGTAGCATCTCTGAGATCATATATTTAAGGGTGAAAACTGCTGTGCAGCAACTGTGACAGATGAGTGAGAAAACATGAGAGAGACAGCCCTACAGACACCAAGGTCAGTGGAGAAGGAATGGGAGGAAGTGCTCCAGATGCCAGAGTAGAGATTCCCCTGCAGCCCTTGGTGGAGACCACGGTGATGCAGGTTGTCCCCCTGCTGTCCATGGTCCACACAGAAAGTTCAACAAAATTTTTACTCCACCTAAGTTAATGGCAGTTCTGCTGTTGATATCCACGACGCCAAGGTTGTTATCACCTACATATGCTGTTTGCTGTAAGAACCAAACTATATTGATTTGTACCTTCTGTCCTAGGTTTTGGTGGGGTTCTTTGCATGTTCTTCTGACTTTCTTGTAGTGAATTTTTATTTGCTTGACCTCTGCTCAAAGAAAGATTTAACATTTTTTGAGTTGTCTAACCAAAAAAAATAATACAATTTTCCCTTATGCTCAGGTCAGAGATTTTCCACTTAACTACTGATAACTACTGAAAATTATCTTAAGGGAAGGTGGATGAAGGAGGAGAAGGAAAAAAATTGTATTTTTCCAATAAACACCTAAAAACAATAGGTGTTTTGTCATAAATGGTTAAGGTTGCCAGTTTCGTAAATATGAAATAGAGTTTCAGACTAATTGCATGGATTGTGTTTTGGAGGTGAAATCATTAAGTTTGTGCATTTGAGAATGATTTCTTAACATGTTAATTTAACAGTCACAGTTTCTTTCTTTCATTAAGGAAAATTTTGCTGTTCTCCGAAAACACAACTGCATTTATGGAGATTTCGCGGACTAGAAGAAAAGAAATTAGGGGTGACTTGTAGTGTAAAGTGGTTTAACAAGAGTGCTTTTAGATAGCTGAGGACAATCTGCCTCCTGACCTTTGCATTTTAAGCATTCTGTAAAATTATTATAGTCTTTTCTGTATTTCTACAGTTATCAAATGCATCTTTGCATTTTTCTACAGATATTAAGCTGAATGTACAGTTCCTGACTACTATCCTACACTCCTTTGAACACTAGAGAAGAAAACCATGAAAAGTCCTCAAGTATTTAAGCCTGAATACAAGTACGGATTTATGTGGTAAAAACACATTACAAACCATAACACAGTACAACTTCAGATATTTGTAGGCATTAAGACGAAACTATGAAAATAAAATGGTCACTCTGATTATTTAGAAGTGTAGTCTATGGTATAAAATAGTAATAAGTAAATGAATACTGAATTTGCTGATCCATTGATAGAATCTCAACCTAGTGAAGTAAATCATTTAAGGAATGATGAAGAGGAAAAGTGTAAAGGTGGAGAAAGGAGAGAGATTATGAGCATGCACTAAGCCTTGAGCTAAGCACTAAGCACTAATATCATGAGTATGCACTGTCGCTTCAATCGCAAACACTGTTGGCAGAAATGAAAGGAAGTCTGGCCTGCAAATTATAGGTGACACCCACCGCCACCTCCTGAGACTGTACACTTGAAAAAAAATGGCTGTGGATAACACCTTCTTCACCACTGGATCACACTGTGGGGCAGAATTGAACATGCCAAATAGTATATGTACCATATTCTGGTATATGTGCTAAACAAATTATTGAAGATCCAAATAGCCTTCTAGTGTTACGCAGTTGGTGATCCCTTCATGCATTAATACAATTTGGGTGTGTTCATTGAAAGAATCAAAATAACTGAGGTTTTTGAGTGAACTTCATCTTTTACAGAATATTGTTCACCACAGTGAACCTATCCCACTATCCCACATGGACAGTGGGATGGAGTGCACCCTCAGCAAGTTTGCCGATGACACCAAGCTCGGTGGCGCGGTTGACACACTGGAGGGAAGGGATGCCATCCAGAGGGACCTGGACAGGCTTGAGAGGTGGGCTAATGCAAATGGCATGAAGTTCAACCAAGCCAAGTGCAGAGTCCTACACCTGGGACGTGGCAATCCCAGGCATAAATACAGGCTGGGCAGAGAATGGCTGGAGAGCAGCCCTGAGGAGAAGGACTTGGGAGTGCTCATGGATGAGAAGCTCAACATGAGCCGGCAGTGCACGCTGGCAGCCCAGAAAGCCAACCGTATCCTGGGTTGTATCAAAAGAAGCGTGGACAGCAGGGCACGGGAGGTGATTCTCCCCCTCTACTTTGCGCTTGTGAGACCCCACCTGGAGTACTGTGTCCAGCTCTGGAGTCCTCAACATAGAAAGGACATAGAACTGTTGGAACAGGTCCAGCGAAGGGCCACTAAGATGATTAGAGGGATGGAGCACCTCTCCTGTGAGTATAGGCTGAGAGAGCTGGGGCTGTTCAGCCTGGAGAAGAGAAGGCTCCGGGGAGACCTGATAGCAGCCTTTCAGTATCTGAAGGGAGCCTACAGGAGAGCTGGAAAGGGACTCTCTGTCAGGAAGTTTAGCGATAGGACAAGGGGTAATGGTTTTAAATTGGAAGAGGGGAGATTTAGATTAGATATTAGGAAGAAGTTCTTTACTGTGAGGGTGGTGAGACACTGGAACAGGTTACCCAGGGAAGTTGTGGAGGCCCCATCCCTGGAAGTGTTTAAGGCCAGGCTGGATGGGGCTTTGAGCAACCTGCTATAGTGAGAGGTGTCCTTGCCTATGGCAGGGGGGTTGGAACTTGATGAACTTTAAGGTCCCTTCCAACTCTAACCATTCTATGATTCTATGATTCTATAGTGTGACAGCATGCAAAAAGATGTTATTCTTTTCACACATTCAAAAAGATGGCTGCATTCCATGAATTCAAGCTTCCAATCCATTGAAATATTGGTCCAACCAAATAATTTTCTGTATATTGACAACTAAAAGTGTATAGCCAATAGCATGAATATCTGAACATCTTACATCTTTGGATGTTTGTGTTCCACACATATATGAGGTAGGTGAGCGTTTCTTTAACAACTGAGACAAAGGCAGTTGATTTCCTCAAACTGCCTGTAGGAATTGAACATCACAAACATAAAACTAAGGTTGTTGTCAGTAAGTTAGTCTTCCATCCCTGTGCTGGGACAGCAACATTTTTATTTGTAGAAGATCTCAGATATTACTTACTTTTTTTTCGTGATAAGGGACATCAGTTCACCTAAATCAAGCCTTTTCCCTGAGGTTTCTCAGGGATCCATACAGATTTCCATTGGAAAGCTCAGAGCTTTAATCCCACTTTACTCACTCTACTGTTTCTTAACTCTCTGCTGGAAATACATGCTTCTAAGCTGTTAGGTCTTTTTCAGACCAGTTGGTGAGCTGGAAAAAAGCCGAACCCTGGCAACAAGGAAAAACCAAGCATGTTTCTTTAAATTCTCTAGAGCTTTAAGATTTGTCTTCCTAACTTCAAAGATTTAAAAAAAAAAAAAAAAAAAAAAAAAAAAAACGGGTGGGCTGGATTAATTCCTCAAAATCATCCTCATTCGTATACACTTACCCTTCTGTATGAGTATAGTTAACTCTAGCCTGCATTTTGATTATCTGTAAAACAATTATAAAAAATAAGGTGTTTTTTCTCTTTAGGGACTCCATCCTAAGTACCCGGTTCCTCTTTAGAGAGCTAATTATTTATGTGCCTTCTGAATGAGATAAAATGTAACTCTGTTTCCCACACCAAATACAATTTCTTTTAATATAAACTGATTATAATTTGCTTCACTAACTTTATAAAGATTATAGTACCTGCTAGCAAAATCTCTGAAAAACCTTGCTATGAATCCTAATTGATTAATTCATATATATGAGCAAACAGAGAAACTGCACAGTGTTGTCATTTCATCAGTGTCTCAGGGAAAGGTTTTAATGATAATTTTCTTATGTTCCATTGTACATAGATAACACAGATGTGATCCTAAAAAGTATTTGAATTTCAGCCTCCATTTTGTAATTTTTCTTGAAATGTTGGTCTTTGAAGATTAAAGTGGCTACCAGTCCAGTCGCACAGAAACTCATGGATAGTAATTTGAGGGCAGTACCATCTGTGGCAAGATTCTTCCAGTTGTCTCACACATCCTTGCCATGCAACACATTGCCAGTGACCATGCTGCCACCTATTTTCTATGAAAACAACTGGGAAACATGTAGTTAACCTCGGTGCCTGACTGTTTTTGACTAAGATTTCTCCTGCATTGTTTAAATCCACCTGTGAGCAAATAACATTCTGGAACACAAGATAAACTAATGAAGTGGAGGGACAAAAAGGAAAAAAGTTGCTTCCACCTTATTTCTAATGGCCCTTTCTGCCACCTTACCTCTGTGCCACGTGAGGGCCAGCCTGTTCCTGGTCTTCCAGAACAGCTGGGGGTGAAATGCTGTGTAGCTCTAGGTGGTACAGCTACAAAATTTGATGGAAAAAGACTTTGTCCTCAGCTATTTGTGGGAGCGTTTCTACCAGTCCTGTAATAAAGCTAAATTTTAGAAACCATAATGGGTGATGCATGTACATTAAATTTTTTAAATATATTTGTTCTACCAATCATGTGGCATACGTCACATGATGGATCCTACAAATTACTTAAACTTCACTGCAGACAGCATTTTGTTATTTATGTAACGGTTTACGATTGCACTCAGTGGGTGTTACTGCAGATTACATAAACAAAATAATGTGTAATGTCAGTAATTTAGAGTAAGTTTTCTGATTGAAAGTGCCTTGGATCACAGAATGATTTACAATACACATACCATTTTTGCATGTAAATAAGTTTCTTACCGGAGACGTTTTCAGGATTTTTAAATATGTGTGTGTTCATATATATATACGCACATATATACACACACATATGCGTTAAGGAGATTAAACCATTTTCTTAGATGAAACAGGAACATATTTTCCCCTTCCAACCACATTTTGACAGACATATTCATGGGTATTTGCACCTTTAGTAAAGGACTAATTAAACCTTTTGAAAAATAATGTACCTCAAGAAACAGTAAATGCTAACAACTGATGCACAATATTTTATGATTCAAACCTTACATATTAAATCAATTTCTCTAATAATAAATGTACTGTTATATAATGCTTCACTAACACATCAAATAACAACAGATTTAGTTTTTACTTTAGTGAACAAAAATATATTCTGTTTCGCAACAGAAGAGTCTTTTCTTCCCTTGTTTCACTTACATTTAGATGAAGATGTTACGGGCATTTTAAAAGAATAAAGTCAGCTTGCAAAAAATTAGATTTGACTAGTATCGTGGGATCATTTATATCATCATCAAATTATTTATATTTTACAACAATGTAGGCCAAATATTTTCTAGGGGTTTATTTTGAACCTGTAAATCTACATCTTCAGTTGTCTTTATTTTCTTTTTGCAAGTTCTGCTGAGTCAGCTGACTTTTCAAATACAAGTTTTGAAATTACAGTATTATTTCTAATCTACAGTAAGCCATAAAATTGTTTTTCCATTGCCTTTTTCATAAATATATTTAAATTATTGATGTTGAATTGGATGTTTAGTGTAATTTCATACATGTTAAAGAGATATACTAAACCTGTGCTGCTGGAAAAAGCTGTTACCAAAAGTACATATCAATATTTGGCTAGCATAAGGAGGAAAGTGACAATTACTGACTTATTTAGCTAGTCGTGTTTTTCAGAGGAAATAAGTTCTCTTTTGAAGTATATAAATCACAGAAGTAAAACTGTTAGCCAGATCTCATAAAACCTGCTGTTTAGTATAATTCCATGAGAAAGTGGGAAATTTTTTTAATAACTGGCAACTGAATCTATGATGCAAATAGAAATTACATCTATATGTTTTCCTTTTCATGGAAAAGGTTAGTGCCATCCTAGCAAGTGAAATGAGATATTAAATAAAATGTTTATCTCATGTTTTTAATAAAAAGGAATTGAGACCATTTGTCAGTTCATTGATTAAGTCTGTGCTCTTAATCTTCAACAAGTCTTTACTTTTTTAGCAGAGATGTGGTTGTTGATTTCATTAGAGCAGAAACAAACTCCACATTTAACATAGTTTCTTATCTGCAGAGCCAGGTCTATAAAACCTCTCTTTACCACTGCAATTTTGTTTTCACAATTAACTTTACATGCAAATATTAGGATGTTTACAGAAATCAGTGAATCTGAGAGTAATTAGGTAGTGTAATAATGTTACAATTTCTGAAACAATTACCATTGTATATTCAAGAATTTAAGAGCAGAAACAATATCCAAGGTATGTTAGGCTAATGAAATGACATGGAGGTTTCAGTGCACCCTCAGCAAGTTTGCCAAGGACACCAAGATGTGTGGTGCTGTCAACGTGCTGGAGGGAAGGAATGCCATCTAGAGCAACCTGGACAGGCTCAAGAGGTGGGCCAGTGCAAACCTCATGAAGTTCAACAAGGCCAAGAGCAAGGTTCGGCACCTGGCCTGGGGCCATCCCAAGCATAAACACAGGCTGCATGGAGAATGGATTGAGCGTAGCCCTGAGGAGAGGGACTTGGGGGTGTTGGTGGATGAGAAGCTCCACATGACCCAGCAAAGTATGTTCTCAGCCCAGAAAGCCACCTGTATCCTGACCTGCATCAAAGGCAGCGTGGACAGGATATCGAGGGAAGTGATTCTCCCCCTCTACTCTGCTTTCATGAGACCCCCACCTGGAATACTGCGTCCAGCTCTGGAGCCCCAGCATAAGAAGGACATGGACCTGTTGGAGCAAGTCCAGAGGAGGGCCGCGAAGATGATTGGAGGGTTAGAGCACCTCCCTTATGAAGACAGGCTGAGAGAGTTGGGGTTGTTCGGCCTAGAGAAGAGAAGGCTCCAGGGACAGCTTTTAGCAGCCTTCCAGTACTTAAAGGGGGGCCTACAGGAAAGATGGAGAGTGTAGCGATAGGACAAGGGGTGACGGTTTTAAACTGAAGGAGGGTAGATTTAGATTAGGTATTAGGAAGAAGTTCTTTACTGTGAGGGTGGTGAGACACTGGCACTGGTTACCCAGGGAATTTGTGGATACCCCATCCCTGGAGGTGTTCAAAGCCGTGTTGGATCGGATTTTGAGTATCCTAGTACAGTGGAAGTGTTCCTGACCATGGTATGGTTTTGAAATGAGATGTATAAGGTCCCTTCTAATCCAAACCATTCTATGATTCTATGAAATCAAGAGTATAATATTTGATGTCTCACATTAGCTGATTTCAAAATTTCCAAACGTGGATTTAGGCTGTGTACTAGCCTATGATAATGACAACTTTTAAACACCTGCTTGCTGTTAATTCATACCAATATTTATCAGAAGATATATCTGAAGTGATTTAATGTCATTATTATTTTCATATGTAAGCAATCTAGTAGAACTTACATACATTAACATTGTATCTATCCTTACATTCTTCTACGGTTCCTTGGAATTAGAAAAAATAAAGGACAAGTTAATATGGTAAAAAATAATGTAAGAAGTAATGTACAGTAATAACTAACTAAAGTATGGTATGAAAATAAATAAAAAGAGAAAGAATAGTTGAAATACACAGTGGGAGAATGGGTGGAGTAAGTTGCAAAAAGGGTACTAAATTACTAAATCTTGCTTTAGTAAAAAAAAAAACAACAACAAAGAAAAAGAGGTATTTTATGTAACACAAAATTAAAGTGTCTTTCTTTCATTTGTAAGACAGTGACAAAATTTACACTAGTTAAGTATAGGACCCCAAGCAATTAGCAGGAAAATATTGTTTATAATATTTTTTTGAAGTCAAGGTTTGGATCGAAAAGTCACTGGTCAAAATACTTACTTAACCAGAGTATGCAACTGGAACACTAATATTGCTGAGATATGAGATGCGGTGGGGATAGAACTCCGGAACAAAAATTTTACAATACCTTCCAAGTGAAAAAGTAGAGATGAGAGAAGGCACCAACGTATTTAAGGTGAACATTCACATTACACAGCACAACACCCTAAAGACATAGTTAACTCAGAGACCTGACATGTCTCTTCAGAGCCAGTGCTACCATACAAATACTGAAGCAAATGATAACTCCCAAAACAGAACATCCATTGCTGTGTGGTACTGCACCTGAGTTAATTAGCCCTGCTGTTAGAGCTAATGAGCCTGGGCAGAGTGTTGCAGCAGTGCAGCTTGGCTCTTTTTTTGCACCATGAAGTGTGGGCGTGCCCTAATTAGTAGGCCAGGAGATAAATACTATATGTCTGTAAGCCTGCCTTTTTCCAAGGAAGTCTAACCTAACACATTTTATATTGCAACCGGAAATCATATACTTTAACCAGAGTTTGTTATGGCCACTGTGAGGAACTTTTTAATGTCTATAACCTCACAGAGTTAGTCACTGCATATGGCTCAGCTTCCCATGCCCTTCCTTGGTATGGCATTCTTTAACTCTTTAGTGAACAGAGATATGAAAATTATGTCTCAGTAGTGGTTGAACAATAACTGTTCCTCATCAAATACAAAAAATTAATATGGAAGACAATTTTGGTCATTAATAAGGTTTTAAAATATTGTAAATACTGTTGGAGAGAATTAGTCAGCCGTGAGAAAATTCAAATGACTGAGATTTTGCATAGTCTGGCTGAAGTTGAGGGAACTTAAAATTATGTTTAAATGCAGGTCTTGAGAGGAAGCGTGCTTTAAAGCATAATTTACAGCATAATTGCATTTCTGTTTGAGGTATATGCTCAGAAGGAATCAAGTCCAGTTTTGTCTGAGGATTACAAAATGGGTGGAATCAATGATTATTTCGAAGACTAAAGCAAAGTACAAAACTCTAATGCAAACCACCAGGTGACTCAATTTTTCAATCTGGACACTAAATTAAAAATATGACATAACCTAGGTATTTATATAATACTGATCTGTTACGCAATTAAACAAGGATTTGAGTTACAGTATCATGCATGCAAAATAAGTTTAACATGAGTTCTTTTCTGATAACTGTACAACAAAATCAGTTAAGCAGGTTGCAGGTGGAACAGACATTTGAAATTCTAGGTTAAAGTTTAAAAAAGGCAACTACCTGTAAGTATAGCTCTGAAAAAAATCCAGGAGGAAAATCATGATGAACAAGAGTGGAAAGCTGAGTTATTTTAATCTGATGAATAACATGAAAAAAAATTACAAAATATGAAATACCGAATGTATGATAAACCCTGCTATTTACAGAAATACTCGAAGTTGTTAATTATTCAACTTAACCAGTCTGTGTGTTTCCTAAGGTAAATACTCTTTGATTGTTTGTATGCAAATGTGAATTTGTAATTTTATGTTTTGGAGAAATCAATATAATTTACTAAGTATACAATAAAGTTGTGAATATTTGGATTTATCAGACTGTTTTTTCTGAATATAGAGGATACAGACACATTAATGTGCCTGGACATGGTCCTGGGCAACCGGCTGTAGATGGCCCTGCTTGAGCAACATGGTTGGAATGGATGCCTTTGGGTATCCCTTCCAACCTCAACCGTCCTGTGATCCCGTGCTGATTCTGTGATTCTGTAATACTGTGCTGTTGATACACATTGAGCTTTTTTCCAATATCTAATACATTCATTAGGATTTTTTAGAATTACTTCTTTTTCTGGAAGAGAATGTCCAACCAGTATGAATTTTAAGTATTAGAAAATTTATTTTATTTTCCCTCAGGACAAATTTAAGAGTATTTCTTTCCAAGAAGAAATTTTGAGTCAAAATGATGTCTCTAATTAACACTAAGTGCCATTAGAATATAATGATCTTTTTATTAAAACAACAGGAAAACCTCAGGAAAGCTGTGTATGTAGAGAGTGGTGGATGCAGAAACAGGTGATGGGACTGCATAGCAAGCAACCCCATTTACTACCTGCCACAAGTAGTCCTGCCTGAGACAGAGCTGAACTATTGCACAGCCCAGCTGCAGTGCTGCTGTCAGCAGTAGGACTGGAGTGGCACCTGCAGGGGCCCTGCAGGGAGGGTTACTTTCTGTGCAGTGGGCAGCTCAAGTCATAAAGCGGGTACAAGAGGGACTGATATCTCTATTGTATAAACTTTCCAGTCAAATATTGTGCTATAAGCCCAACATGCATACATACGCTGTCCTCATCTCCTGGATCTCTACGCATAAACACACCATGAAGAAACACTTATGACACACGTACACCTCATTCAACCTCTGTAAATAAACACATAGTGTCAGTACAAAGCCCTCAGTCGTACTTTCCTGAATACCACCCAGACTTACTCCCAGCCTCCCATCCCACCCCACTTTATCTTTCTTCTGACTCTGCTTTCTCAGCCCTTACCATCTACATACTCACAGACGCACACAGAGGTATTTATGCATTAGTTCCTCACTGTTTCCTGTACACATGATTGAGGAGGCATCACAATCCGTGTCATGTTATTTTGGGGTTGAGATCACACGGGAAACACTACCTGCATGAAAGAGCACATACTGAACACCTGCTGAAAATGGATAGAACGAGCTGGTGATGACAGGGAGGGAAGTAGGAATATGTGGTTTATGCCCTCAATAAATTACATAAATTGCTGGTATTTCATGCCCACAAGAGGGGCAGGCAAATTTTGGTGCTGCTGGCTGTCCCCATAGCCAGTTCATAGCACAGGATGCTATACATAACCAGCACCGAGGGAGCGCCAGCCACCAGGAGCACTGCAACCAGGGCATGCAAACACAGAGCAACATCTGCTGGGAATGGTGTCAGCAGTCTGCATGGCAGTTCACACAGAAGAGCACGTGGGAAGGTGTATGCACTTGGCCAGTGATCAGGCTGCTGCCTGCTCTGCTCGCCCACAGGCTCAGGCCACAGTCCTGACAGTTACATTTACTGGTGGCTGTACAAGCCTACCCAGAAGCCTGAGGTCTCCAGGAAATTAGAATTAGAAGGATGACATCTTTCAAAATAATTACCATTTTATAAGTGGACTCTGTTTCTAAGAACTGTAAAGAGACTGTGACCTGTTGAAAGAAAATGGTGTCAACATACTGCAGCTGCCAGGTTTTGTCTGAAACCCAATGGAAGCACCACAGCTTACCTACACTGACCAATCCACCCAAACAGACCTCCCCAAGGACTGAAATAGCTGTCCCTCCGCTAAGTTGCACGGAGCTTTTGGGGGAGTTTTTATGGTACCCGTCTAGGTGAATTAAACGCGTGTTTGTGTTTAAACATACAAGAAAAATTTAATGAACAGTGCATTGGGCAGACTCCCACAGCATTATGCGGTTCTACATGGAGTCTGAAAAGATGCCTCACAGGCAGATTTTTCATATACACTTGTACCAGCACCAGTCCCTTTAGCAGTTGCACGGAACACCTCCTACTAGCCATGGGTCCATCCCCCAGCCCAGCTTTGCTCCCCAAGGGTGGCCCCTGAGCGTGGACCCCCGAGTGCTCACATTCCAGGATAGTCTGCAAGAAAATACTGAGGCTGTTTCCTACCTCATCACCAAGGGAAACTTCTTTCCCTTGCAAGAGACATTCTGTTTCCCTCATTCATGCTTCCAGACAGTTTAACCCCTTCTTGCAGTTGGGCCTTCTTGCCCTCCACACCAGATCATTTCTTGGTCACAAATTACCACTGCTGAACAGTTACAATTAGAATTTCCTCTTCAACTTGAAGTATCTGGAAGTCGCCCTAGCACCTGAAGGCAGAATTGGATGTCATAGCTGCAAGTGTGCCCACCTGGAAGAAATTGGACAAGTAGCTTTGCTACAAGAGGAGCTCAGCAAGCCATGCAGTACGTAGGAATGTGAGCAGGAGATTGATACATGGTATTGTGCACTGTCCCAGCTTGAACAACGGCCCTGCCTTAAGTCTGTGCAAGGGGAAGCCTTGCTTCCCTGAATACAGGGTAAGCCTGTATTCAGCCTCGAGCTGACTGACACAAGTAACTCATGAGATGTAGGAGACTGGACCCTTTTGCCCAGGGCAGAAGGAAGAACCTTTTATCCATCACCTGAAGTGCCCCTACATGTCAGACCTGATGCTCTCAGGTTGCAAACCAAAGAACATGTGAGTGATGGACAGGATCCAGAAATCAACCATTCAAAGTTGAGCCAGCCACCTGACCACAATAAAACCAGTGCCACCAGATAAGCATGTTAGGTATTAGTAATTGGAGATTCCTTACTGAGAGGCACCAAATCATACATTTGCTATCACGACAATTTCTTTAGAGAAGTATACTGCCTACCAGGAACTTGCATTCATGACATCGTTGAGAGGGTACTGGGCCTGGTGAGCCCTGAAGACTGTCATCTGCTCCTACTATTCCATGTAAGTCTAATGATATTGTGACAAGGCAACTTAGAACCATCAAAAGAGACTATATACCCCTCAGAGCAATGTTAAAAGCACCAGGAGCAGAGGTGGTGTTCTCCTCTCTCCTCCCAGTCAGAGGTCTTGTTTCAGGAAGCTGAAGTCAAACTGAGCGAGTGAATACCTGACTGCATAGCTGTTGCCATACTCAGGGTTTTGACTCCTGTGATCATGGATCTACCTTTGAGAAGCCAGGTCTGTTGGGACTTGTTGGAAGTCACCTGACCAAGAGGGACATCTTCACCAACAGGATGGCCAGACTAGATTTAGTGGTGGGAAAGAAATGGAGATTTGAGCAACAAAGAGCCAGGGGATGCTGATATATTCAGAACCAACCAGAAAACACCTGTGAAATGCCTCCACAGAACTAGGGTTTATTCAAAGTCCTAAACTGTCATAAAAGCTTGAAAACACAGCCTTAAGTGAGTCAGCTACTCAACAGCAAGGTGTTTCAAAATAATTTTTACTACCTCATCTTCCAGTTTTGAATACCTAGTCCTGTATTCCCACAACCTGAAACATCCCTGCAGTAGGTTCTCCTGACAGAAAACATTTTAGTCAAAGGGAAGATTTTGCATTTTATGAATTTTTAAGGAGGGAAAGTCCATTTCAGCTATGTATTTCTTTAAAATGGGAATTCCAATTTGATTTATACTATTCTTTATTCATTCTTCTTCCCCACTCTGTGCCCCTTTCTTTTTCAGTTTAGCAACTGAGCACAAAATTCAGTTACTGACTGAGTTTTGTACTTTAATTGGTTGGAAATGTAAGTCAATGCTGTGTCTTATAATGAACCTTGAGGGTCATTACTGTGTTTTTCCAAAGTGGTAGCCATGCAAATGAGAAAAAAGCCTGACACAAAATTTACAACTCTGTGTTTTAGAATATGTTTGTAATTTTACAAAATAATCAAAGCCCTGCAAAGGCCTAAACATACAAAATTTCTAGTTCTGAACTTCAGAAAATACTTTGCTGTTCTGCTAGCTTATTTGAGGTGCCATTTACAGACTGTGCAAAGGCCAAGTATCCAGGAACATAAAAGCTTTCTTATGCTTTATAGAGGCAAAAGTTATTTTTTCATTGCAGCAGCATTCCTGAATCAGAATGACTTCTACTTTTTGCTGGCTATCAGGCTAAGTGGGTGACTGACAAAAGACATTGGCCATTCAAAGGACTTTAAATGAAAGCCCTAGCATGTACTTTGGCTAAAATTGTTCACTTTATGATCGATTTTACACAGGAAATAATTTTGACTGGTCTTCTCATTCCATGCTGTCTTTTTCCTTCTAGCAAGCTTTACACTGGTGTTTTCTGAAACAGAAATTTTCCATTTTTTTTAGAGTGACCGTCTCCCATTTAGTGAAGGCAAGCCATTACTTCTTTTCCTATTACTGAATATTCTCATTTCTATCTCAAAAGAAAAATAGTGAACACTATGCTAAACCCTGCCTCAGATCATTGCTGCCTAGGTTCAAGGGACATGTTCAGGGTGTTGAAAATGCATGATGAGTCATGAGAGAGCAAGGATATTGCCATTTGAGATCCTCACTGGAGTTTGTTCTTAAAAATAATATGATTTGCTGATGTAGGATTTTGAAGTCCATTCCGGAAAGTACCATAAAATTAGTTAAAGCTAAATGTTTGTGGTTCTTTTGCAGGTAGCAAAGTACTGAAAGATTGTGCAAAAAGAACTGAAATTATCATTATTGAGCTTCTGTCCCATAAGACTTCACTGAATATTCTATTATATTATTCAATTTCCCCTTGACCTGATTTTGTTCCCCTGATTATAACAGAGTATTTCTCAGAATTCTCAAGGTGGCTTCAGTAATAAAACCAGTTAAGCCTAAAACCTTCCCCCTTGCTCTTTAAAACATAAGCCAGTTTTAAATTGATTGACTAAAACAAAATGCCTTCCTCATTCCTCAAAGGATTTATTGGATGAACCTAGGTCACACTGTCAGCTCTTGCATGGGCTTCCAGGGATTCAGAATTGAAGATGATGAGAAGTGATGAATCTTGGTCATATGAAAACCCTGAGGGATACAAAATTTTATTAGGTGGCAGATGCAAAACACAATTAGCTTTCAACCCAGCCATTTTATTCCTAGTAAAGGGTCTATCTGAGTTGAGCTAATTGTCCCCACTTGTCTAGAAATCTATGAAAAGATCTATTGCTCATAGAAATGCTGTTAATAACTTTTTGCCTTTTTTTTCCACTTGCACCTCTGGCTCTTGTTAAGGTCACAAGTTAATACAATAAGGTCTGGATGAGATCAGTGATTTCTATACAGTGCCAGGACAGAACTGTCTTTATTTAAGTGATATTCATTTTGAATTGTTCCAGTTACCTGCCTTTGAGGAATAAAGCATCTACAGTCACATTCTAGTAATCTGATTATCCACTACTAAAAATCTTGTATTTATTGGTCTTTGTACAATTAACACTGTATTTTCTTACTTCCTGTATCTTTTATGCATTTTGAGTAATTTTATGCATTTATAGTAACTTAAATTTACTGAATCTTTTATAGCTGAAACAGTGTTTCCAATTTTTGCTTCCACTATAGGAGGCATTAATTAATTAAACACATATTATTAAGGAATGTGCTTTATTTTTCTGGTATAGAAAGATTTTTACCTGAATTAAGTAATTTTCAAAAAAATTACTACTGTGATAATTTTCATAGCTTTATAAGAACAAGTATATTTGATAACTACCAGTGTTGCAAAGCTATCTTGTAATCTTCTTCTGTTATTGGATAATCTGTCAACAGAGCAGAAAAAATCACATTGAAAAACACACTTTTATTCTGAGATAAAATTATATTTGTGGAAGCACCGTTTTCTTCCCTATCACACATAGTATTAACTTCAAAACTTTGCTCTTCCAAACTCTGAAACGTAAGAATACGCATTAATGGAACAACCGCTAAATGAAAAATAAAATTGCAGTGCTTTCTGAGACTTCAGTTAAGAACATGTGACTAACATAGACCTGACTGCTTAGCATTTTAGGGAGTCCCCACCAGAAACCATCAAACATTCATTAGATAAATGGTCACACAGACTTGTACTTGTGAAGTCATTTACACTCTTAAAAATTACTGTGAGATACTACCAAGCCAAGAACTATTTTGATGTGCTTTGAACACCAGTTCAGTGATTACAAAAACCAAGAGTGGTGTTCATCCAAATGACAAACTTCATGCCTGATAGACTGTTTCACGCTACTGCTTACACAATTCACAGCACCTACAGCTTTCAATGTCTCTTGACCAAAGTATGACTAATAAAAAATCCAGATATAAGTGCCATGGATTATCTTTCTTATAACTTTGTGTACATTTTGTATTTTTTGTACCTACAACATTCATATATTTTTTGATTTTGAAACTTTGTCATCTTGTATTAATATGAAAAGGATAATAATGAAGGTTTAATATTTCGACCCATTTATTTCCAGAAATATCAAAAACATCTTTTGCATTGAAAAGGGAGTAAGTTCAATCTCACAGCTGGGTCATCACTGAGAATGCCTAGAGAACATGTTACAGCTCACACAAGTGGAGTACAGTGGTGGACAGACTCAAGACCTTCAGGAGGCACATACAAGGAGGAGAGGAGAGGGATGCTCTCTGTGCACAGGAACAGTCAGATATGTGGGACAAACAGAGAGTGGGGAAGAGTTTGTGGGCCGGGGTCAGAGGAGAGGCCAGTAAAGATGACAACATAGTGGGATTGAGTTACAGACCAGCCAGTCTGGGTGAGTGTCCTGGTTCTGTCAAGGATAGAGTTAATTTCTAGCCCAGACACAGTGTCGGGGGTTTGGGCCGGATCGGCCCAAGCAAGCCAAGCGACAGATGTTCCCTCTGTCCTGCCGAGCAGGAGAGAGAGAAGAAGAGAGACTAGTTTAGTAAGAACTAAACTACTTTAATGAAATATAAAGAATAAAATAACAAAAGAAAATAATGAAATATATACAAAACCGTATCAAGCTCCCAGGATGACAATCACGTCACCAGCAGGCACTGGGAAGTCCCAGAGCGGACTCAGTGACGGAAGGGAACTGGATCCAGGAATACATGGGTCAGGATCAAAGGCAGACGAACCGATGGAGTCCTCCTCGGATGCCGGCCATTGAAGAAGGAAAGCAAGAGTCCCAGCAAGAGCAAAAGCCCAAGCAAGTCGGAGAAGAAGGTGAAGCCGTAAAACGGGAAACGGATAAAACCGGAACAACTGAAACAACGGAACCACGGAACAACGGAACGGAACAACGGAACAACGGAATACTGAGCCTTTGATCCCTCAGCTTTTATACTGAGCATGATGCAGATGGGATGGAATACACTGTTTGGTCAGTTTTGGGTCACCTGTGCTGTCTGCTCCTCCCCACAGATGGGACCCCTCTACGCCTCTCTGCTTCCAGCCCTCCAACAGGGCAAATAACAAGGTGTCTGGCCTTGGTCGTTATCGCAGTAAGTCTAAGCAAGGGCCTCTCTGCATACCGTGCCTTGGCATCAGCTATAAACATGGGTCTTATCACTCTGAGAAAGAGCAGTTTTCTGCACAATATGCTGTTAATTTCAGCAGTAAGAAGAGGCCTAGTTAGAAAGCAGAGTTACTGAACAAAATTGGTCCTGTTTTACCTCAAACCAGGACACACAGGTATTCCATACCACTTGAGGCCATGTCCCCATGCCCAGTACTTAGTGGGAAGCTAGCCTGGGGATCAGTTTGGAAGTCACTGCTTGGGAGTGGGCTGGGTCTTCCCAAGTCTGGTTAGTGCATGGCAGTATGGTAACCGTGTTAACTGTACATTCCTCCATCAGTGTTATTGTTGCTGTTTTCCTCTTTCCTTTGCTGTTCTGTTAAACTGCCTCTATTTCAGCTCACATGTTTTGCCTTTTTCTTCCGATTCTTCTCCAATGCTGTGTGGAATGGAGAGAGAGGCTGTGTGGTTCTTTGCTGCCAGCTGAAGCCAAACCACGATAGTGAGGAAGTGGGTGAAGCCTTCTTTACAAACTATACAGGGATGTCTCTGTATCACAGACCTATGACGCCTCCTGGAACCACAGTTTGGCAGGACACAAGCAATCAAGATTTCTGGAGAATATCAGGTGTAACTTCCTGATACAGGTACTGAATGGGCAAGGGAAGTGAGAGTTGGGCATGTGGTAATCAATGGCAGCTCCAGCAATGAAATACGGAAATAATGATCTTCAGGATCCGGAGAGGAATGAGGAAGGACAACAGCAGAGGACAGATTTTGACTTATTCGGAAACTGGTAGATGATATTCCATGGAGGCAGCTCTGAACGGCAAATGACCTCAGGAAAGCTAGTAAGTCTTTAAGGACAAACTACCAGAACTGTTCATCCCAATATTTAGAAAATCAAAGTTGTCTTGGCTAAGTGGGAAGCTCACAGCATAGCTCCAATGCAAAAAGGCAGCATAAAGGGATGGAACAAGGACAGACCACAAAGGAAGAATTTTAAAAAATTGCCCATAACGTGCACAGATGGTTTCAGGAAAGTCAAACTCAGCTGAAGTTGGAGGGACATCAAGTGCAACATGAGCTTCTACTGTTATGTTAGTAGTAAAAAGCTGAACAAGGAAAAAGTTTGAATGCTGCTGAATGAGGCAGGTGATTTTGTGACAGTGGACAGACAACACGGAAGTATTCACTGCCTTCTTTGCCTCAGTCCTCACTGATAAGATATGACAGGCCTTGCGGGTTAGTGACAGGGCTCAAGGAGGACAGAAGCTACCAGACAGAAATGAGAGTTGAGTCAAGGATTGCTTGCAAGACACCAACACACACATGTCTCTGGGACTTGAGGGACAGCACCCAAAGGTGCAGAGGGATCAGGCCAATGTCCCTTCAGGGTCACTCTCCATCAGCTTTGAAATATCATGGAGACTGGAGAAGGCCTATGACAACTGGAGAAATGCAAATTTTGCACCCATCTTCAAAACATGATGAAAACAACACCTGGGGAACTAAGGGCCAGTCAGCCTCACTTCTGGCTCTGGGACAGTCACAGAGGGAATTATCTTTGAGCACATTTTGGGACAGGTGAGGGAGAAGAAGGAGACTGGGGACAGCCAGCACAGATTTACTAAGGGTAAACTAGACCTTACTAACCTGACTGCCTTCTGTGATAAAATGACCAGATTTGTGGATGAGAAGAGAACAGTGGATGTTGTTTACTTACTGTCATTTCCTCCCTTATTCTTTTTCTCTGTGATCCATTATCCATCTAGACTGTAAGCACTCAGCGTCAGAGCTTCTCTAGGGCTCTGCCTTTGTACCTTGCTGAGTATAAAAGGGCCTCTGTACATTTTAGATAGATCTTGTTTTCAAAAGTAAAGGTGATCTGCAGAGTGGGCAGACCTCCAGAGGGTTATGTCAACTTGTGGCTCAGAGGTATATTTTTGCATGTTTGTACCCAGCCTGTGTACATAAAAGTCTCCTTGACGGCATTTCAACTAGAAATAAATTTGGCCACAACAGGCATGGAACTGCAATGCACTCAGCAAAGATCTCCCCCATCTTCAAGTCAGAGCAGAGAGTCTAATGTCTGGGCATTCCTGACTCATGATTGAAAGCCTCACTGGCCTGCTCACCAGTACAGTCACGGTCTTTTGTATGTCGCTCAAATAAAAAAAATCAATCCCTGATGAAGGACTTTTAAAGGAGACAAAAATATCATTGTACACATATTGTTCACTATTCTATCTTTTCCTTCTAAAAAGATACCATGCTATTTTCTGTTGGATATTCTGGTAAAATGAGCAGGGCCTATGAAGCCCAATGAAGCAGAACTCCCAAGCAGGTTTCCCCTAAGCCACCAATTTGGTTCTGCAAATGAGTAGTTTCACATTCAGAAAAGAAGTCTGTCTGACTGCACATAAGATACAGTGAATAATTGTACTATATTTACATTATAAGTTTTCCCCTAGATATCAAAACTACAAAAACCATTCATCTATCTGAATGTCACTTGAACATTAAAGAAGGCATTTCATTCTACCTTCAGTGATTTAAATAAACTATATTGTTTATTCCCATTTCATGCTTAAATTAAATCACAAATTACTTGATGTCTTTGTTCAAAGTCTATCTAAACTTCCTTCTCTTCATTAGCTTTGTCATTATGTATTTAAGACCATAAAGAAAGAGCATGAAGAATCAAGTCTTATTCACATACTAGCCAAATTCCGTCACTTGATAATGGTGTGCTATCCCAATGAAAAATAGCTCGGGTATTGTATTATTCCTCTACACTAGGGCTTGCAGTTTGGGATTTATTTTATATTCAATGAGAGGAAAACATTATAAAACATTCCTGCCCAGCTGACCAAGCTGCCACCAATTTAGAGAAAGCCTTTAATGCTCATTTATTCTTTGAGATAATTTCTTTTCCTGTGTCGTGGGTTTGGGCCGGATCGGCCCAAGCAAGCCGAGCGACAGATGTTCCCTCTGTCCTGCCGAGCAGGAGAGAGAGAAGAAGAGAGACTAGTTTAGTAAGAACTAAACTACTTTAATGAAATATAAAGAATAAAATAACAAAAGAAAATAATGAAATATATACAAAACCGTATCAAGCTCCCAGGATGACAATCACGTCACCAGCAGGCACTGGGAAGTCCCAGAGCGGACTCAGCGACGGAAGGGAACTGGATCCAGGAATACATGGGTCAGGATCAAAGGCAGACGAACCGATGGAGTCCTCCTCGGACGCCGGCCATTGAAGAAGGAAAGCAAGAGTCCCAGCAAGAGCAAAAGCCCAAGCAAGTCGGAGAAGAAGGTGAAGCCATAAAACGGGAAACGGATAAAACCGGAACAACTGAAACAACGGAACCACAGAAAAACGGAACAACGGAACAACGGAACAACGGAACGCTGAGCCTTTGATCCCTCAGCTTTTATACTGAGCATGATGCAGATGGGATGGAATACACTGTTTGGTCAGTTTTGGGTCACCTGTGCTGTCTGCTCCTCCCCACAGATGGGACCCCTCTACACCTCTCTGCTTCCAACCCTCCAACGGGGCAAATAACAAGGTGTCTGGCCTTGGTCGTTATCACAATAAGTCTAAGCAAGGGCCTCTCTGCATACCGTGCCTTGGCATCAGCTATAAACATGGGTCTTATCGCTCTGAGAAAGAGCAGTTTTCTGCACAATATGCTGTTAATTTCAGCAGTTAGAAGAGGCCTAGTTAGAAAGCAGAGTTACTGAACAAAATTGGTCCTGTTTTACCTCAAACCAGGACATCCTGTTTTTCACATTTTTTACATAAAATCTAGGCTCATATCACTAAAGCAGACTTAAAAGTTCTGAATTCTTAAAATCTTTGGCTAAGGCTCTGCAAGTCTCTGTTTTCACGGTTTAAACAAGCTATAAAGTTGTGTAGCTGACTGTGATCTCAGATATTTGTTCCCTTATATGACTGACTAAACTTCATTAAAATGCTTTATTTTTAGTTTTCTTTTCCACTTCTAAAATCAAGGAAGGGCAAAAACTTCATGTTTATTTACAGTCTCCTATAAATGTAATAATGATGGTTAGTTCATAAAAACAAAGTTCTGAAAATAATTAACTTAATGTTCTCATAGCAGAAAATGTGGTAAATCTTTTGTGGTTGGATCAACTGCTTTATAACTTCAGTAACAATGTTTTTTAAGGTATTTAGGTTTGATTTTATTGTTAAATACGACTGCTATATTGACATACTGTACAACTTGAAGTGCTTTACAACTCTGTAATATAACCAATGCACATTAAGGTAAACAAAGCCTCTGTTGTGTGAATTTAGGTGTGTATTTAAGACATTCAATATGATGTTTTCCAGGGTAGTTACTGGGCAATATGCACTCAGATAAGTAAAACAAATGTCAAAAAATCCCTAAATTGTTAATTGAGATACAGAAGGCACTGTTTAAGATTAAGAAACCACAAACTCAAACAGTTTTATACATTGGATCAGGATATGGGACCATCATAGACTGGCATGTCAGTGATCCATGTAATTACTGTAGAGAAGAGATTTGCCAGGTTTTAATGTAAGGTAATTAGAGGAGTGGTTTATTGGAGGCACAAAGAGATTGCATTAGACAATCTCTATTAGATTAGATACTTTTAGCTGAATCAAATCTCATATATGCACTAACCCCAGAAAATATTGTTCAAAGTGACAATCACAAAGTTAATAGGCTTTTTTAAAATAGTTTTTATAAATATATTTTTAAAAATAACTTAAAAATAAGATAATTAATTTTCTTCAGATGTAAACCAGTGCACTTGAGCATATGATTGTCCCCTCAAAAACCTAAATAACCATCTCACATTGAAAAACATCTATCTGAACAGAACTTTAAGACACAGAAGTATGGATCTTGTCCATGTATTCTTTCCCACTTGTGAACATAAAAAATTAATAATTCCTTGAAAAGAGTCCTAGCCTTTTCAGCAGTTGCTTTCCAGTATCACATACTGTATATATACATGTAACAACATAGATCCATAGAGGATTGCACTAGGGATGTGAAAGCAATCTTAATTTTGAATGGCCTTACTTTTCAAGATCATTTTCTTGTCAGCAAATTTGATACGTCTACTTGCCACACCCATTTTTTTCTCTACAGTTGAGTGTTTTGCACTATAGTTATTTCTAATACAGACATTAACAAAAATATATATTCTACAGAGGTTCAGGGAATTTTGCTGCAAGAATTTATGAATAGAGCAATAATTCATGTCAATCTCCCTTTTAGTTTTCAACTAATTTCCTTAGCATCTGCTTTCGTGTCTGATCAGATCATTCCACGAAGTTATCTAACTGTGGATGATGAATGGGCTTCAAAACGGAAATATTCAATATCCTATAAACTTATTTAATAAATAAACATTTTGTGTTTTAAGGTTTCCAAGGGTCAAAAGAAGTCCATATTTTAAAAAAGTGCTAAGTATTTGAAACTGGCATTAAATGTAATAGACTGAAGGAGATCTTTTAATTGCAGTAGTACTGAGCAATTTTTTCAAACTCTCCCTGGTTTTACTCATATCTTAACAAAAAAGAATGAGACCCTCATGTTCAATAGATTTTGATTGTATACAGCAGAGTGACATTTGTATCCCTGAATTACACTGAGTACAAATTTAGAAAGCTTTGTTCAAAGAAAAAAAATAAAAGAAGGAAAGAAAATGGTAACAATTTAGTCCTTCAGGAGATTTAGACTTTGTAGCCTAAATTATATGCTGGCAACCCTAATCAGGCTTCAGCTGTATTTGGCAGGAAATTAGAAATGGAAAGTGAGATGCAGAGCCCACTGGAAGTGTGGAAGGATAGTCAGACTCTTCACCATGGGAATATTTTTTTATTGAATGAAGTTGCAAATGGAGAAGCCAAACCTCATAGTGCTTAAGGAAAGCTAAGAGCCAAAAGTTTTCTTTGCAGTCAAAATATAACTGCCCAGATCAGTTAAGGAAGTTAAAGAAGCATCAGTAAATTATTTAGGTTTTGTACAGTTTAGTGGCTCAATAAATACTTCGTAGATGAGATATTTTCCCCAGATGTTCCTTGAGTTTTGACAATGTACAAAAGACACATTACTAGAACTTGCACGTGAAATTTGACCCTGAGTGAAATCTAGTGTCATTTCTAAAGGCATTTTTCCCAGGTGGATGCCCTCACTTCAGCAGAAGTTGAAAACATTAGTCATTCCCAGTGTTTCTGTAGCTGAATAGTCTGGCCCTGAAGCTCTTCTGTGTCATTGGGGCTGTGCATGGCCAGTGGACTTTTCCTGACAACTCATAAACCAGGATGTCCTTTCTCTCACTGGGCTCCTACTATTTCCCTACCAGTTTTAGTCTTCTAATCATACAGCTTATTTTATTTTTAGTTTTTAAATAATGATTTAAAACTTTAATCTGATTTTACTTACCTTTTATGTGCATTTCTTTATTAGGAGTCTTCTAGACTGGTTGCTGTCTTTATATTTGCGAATCATATTGCTAAAAAGAAACACAGGAACCCTTCAGCATTTCACCATGAAATATCAGAGGAGGTCTTAATTCATACTTCCTCTCTTATTTTTGTTCTTGGTATCAGAGATCAAATGACATACGTTCTTATCTCTGTGTATAAGTATGTAGATAACATAAACACATCAGGTAAAAATATGAGATCTTTCCTAAGTGTTTAGAAAATACCTCACTTCTGTCTTATGCAGTGCTTTCTAATATTGTCTTCTGACTGTACATTTCTTAAGAATAAATCATGCTTTCCAATTGTGTACCTTTGCAGCAAGGTACGCTTGACATTGTTGAAAAGGTTTTCAAGTTGTATTTTGAAATATATTTCCAGCTAACACTTCTAAGACAGTCTTCTAACTTACTTGTGCTGGTCCTAAAATAATTCCTCAGAAATCCCATTCTTCTTACCAAATATATAGTGTAATAATACCAGAAGAGCCTCCATTTTTCTTTTTGCCAGTTTTTTAGTTTGTTTTCCTGAAACAATCCAAATCATTGATTCTTCAGCTTCTAGTTGCAATGAGTGTGTCTGAAGGATATGCTTAGCTTCAAGAATCTTATTTTACTTTCAAGATAATGGTATATGTAACAAAACTTGAATACATATTTCTTCCCTTTCTTTGTACAAAGTGAAGGTCTGGCAATAGGGTCAAAAAGGTAAGAAATGAGAAAGCTCATGAATCCATCCTTCCAGTCCCTCTAGAACAAAAGGCTATCAGTATGCGCATTATAATAATGATATAATAACATATCTAAATAACTAACATATTATTTGGATGTCCTCTACCACAAATTTGATATTGATTAGTTATGTCCTGAAAAACTTGAAAAAAATTAAGGAAACAAAGAAAAATCAACAAGGAACCCTACCTGAATCTTGGCTTATGCTCAAATATATCACTTTTCCTGGCTTCCTTCCCTTCCTGCTGGACAAGTTTATATTTCTTTCTTTACATTTCTTTTTGACTAGTACAGTAAACAACATACATATATACTATGATCCATGTACACTGGGTTAGAAATAGACAGATAAAATCAGTGAATTAGTCTGGAAACCAAATGAATTTCTTAGTAGTTGACTCCAAACACAGTGAAAGTTATTCTCAAATCAGCAGACTTTTATGGACTGTCTTTTATTGAAAATAGTCAATAAATTTCTTCCATCATGAGTCACCATTAAATGCTTCTCACATATTCATTCAAAAATGCATGAATATATAAACAGAATTTAATTATTATACCCTCCAATAAATAAGGACTAGACATTTTGCCAAGGAACCATAAGTGTCTTAACTCCCATGTTAAAGTTAGCCATGGTCTTTGGTTAAAGAGAGGGCTGTTTCAGTAAGAACAAAATATTTTCTACAAAAAGTGATTGCTGACCAGTGAAACAGAAGACATCATCTGGTGCTGAAAAATACACAAGGACTCTGAAAGATGTGATAATAACTAAGAAAAAGTACTGGAAATAAACAGTAATTCTAATTTGATTAAACATTTTGCTGTTGCCTCCAAACATCTTCAATAGCATCTTGCTAAAACAAAGCACACCTATGTGAGAAATCTTGAAAAGAGAAATTACCTCATTATTCATGTGTTATAAATACACGTGTTGATGTATCAGTAAGTTTTGAAAAATTACTATTCCTTCCTTCACTGCAAACCTTCTAGAAGCTACAGTAAAGATGGTCAAAGAATAATTTTTTTGTTCTAAACCCTGCAGATTGTCATTCTTCACCAGCAAGCTGAAATTTCCAGGCATTTGCCACTTAGATCACTTAACTTTATACTCAGTACAAGAGAAAATAAAGTTTTCCTTCTCTGCTTCTGCCTCTTGCCACAAGAAGCAGAGAAGGAAATCTTTATTTTCCCTTGTACTGAGTATAAAGTTAAGTGATTTAAGTGGTAAACGGCTAGAAGTTCTGAGCGGTGTTTGTACTTTTTGTTCCTGTACAAATATAACTTCCGTGGTTTTTTATTGCTTAGCCTTGTCTCTTATATGTCTGACCTAAGGTGAGGTTTTTAGGAGCTTACAAAGTTCCACAAAAATGTAGAGAAACAATTAATTGTAATTTAAGCTACACCTTGAGAAACTTCTCTCTACAAAAAAAAATGGTAAAATTTGTTCTAGAATGATGGAATTAAATTACATTATATGAGATTTTCTCTCAGACTAAACTACACTTAAATGGTGTACTACATTTCTTTAAGGTAAGCATAACTGAAAAGGACTTTCAATGCTCTTTATTACCATATGTCTGCAAATAAAAATACTCCTGGAAGTTCAACAGGTTCCAGATCTTCTTTTTGGGTTTCATACATCAATGTGTACCAAGATAAGTAAATGACTCTCACAGTAAACACAGTGCTTCCTTTTGTCTTTTTTTTTTTCTTTTTTGACTGATACCCTTTATTGGAGTGCGGCTGGTGATTCTACCTTCTCAGTCTTCTCAAGAAATAATGTGAAGTTAGATATAACCGTTTTAGTGCTCCAAGCTGCAGTCAGAATACTACTTCCCTATTCTTCAGAGGAAGTGGTTTGGATTTTTGGGGACACTTTCTTCAAATATGGTCACTAGTATAAGAATATAGCCATCAAAACTTCCTGTCTTTTCAAAGAGCTAAAAAAAATCCTAGTAACACAGGGAGAAACTCTTATTTCACCTGCAAAATGAAGTCAAGAACTCCTAGAAGATGCTTAAAAGAGGAAGAGTATAAGACATTTCACATAGGTCATAAATAAATAATCATCAAAGTGGTTTGAATATCTACAAAGAATATATTCAGCTGAAATATTTTGAAATGTGGGTCAAAAGTGAAGTGAGAAAAAATGTGCAGTTTGACCTCTGATCAAAATAATTATTCATGCTTCAGACTGCAGTGTTGCAGCAGAACCTTACAAGTGCTGGTGCAAGCCCATCCTTGGACTAAGGCTGGATTATCTATGCCTGTTTCATAGCTGGTAGATGTTATTTGACCTGGTTTTAAGACCTTACAGTGACAGGGGTCACACATCTAGACCATATGTTCAAGATGTTTAATTGCAAAATTATTCCTGTTAAAAGATACTCCTAACTTCTAAAGTGTATTTCCTTTATTACTTTTTTCCTTTGTCAGTGGACTTGGATAATTGAAGATTGTGACTCTGTTTACATGATTCTTTTCCACAAACTAATACGTCTAAATGGTCTCATATTTTTGATATACTGTGCTTTTAAAACCATTTATATTTCCCTTGACTGTCTTCCATCTTAGCTACTCTGTACTAATCTGTGACCTGTATTGTGTATATTACACCAGGTGAAACACCACAACTGCCAAGATGAGGAGAATAATTACCTCTTACATCTTAATACTTATGTTAGTACAACCTGATAGACAGTAGCTTGTCTTGTAAGGTCATCTAATTGTCAATCTACATTGTCTGTAGTACAGTGCAAACAATACCTATGTCCTTTTTTTAAGTGCTGTTTTCTAAGCAGTTATTTTCTAGTTTGAAATAATTATCTTTCCTAAATCTGGCACATTAGTTTTATCTCTTGAATTCCATCTTCCTGATTTTGGCTCATTCATCAGTTTATCAAAATCAACTGATCTGTACTCTGAACGACGTGCTGTCTCTCATTTCTGAATGTCATCTGAAAACTTCCACTGATTTATTATGACTCCATCAACCATGTGCTAGACTGAAAATTGGAAGTTTAACATGAAAACAATATAATTACTGGAACAAAATGAAGAAAAAAAGAAAAAAATCCTTGCCAAATGGCGTTTGAAAACAAGCAACTATTCTTCAAGGTTTTAACCAGCTGTGATCCATCTAGTAGTAGAAATATGTAAGCCATAATTGGTTAGTTTGCTTATAAAAAATGTGGTACATTCAGAAATGTTATAGAATCAAGCAACAGCATTTCTGCTGAGTGTTCCTTAACCACAAAACCAGTACCCTGTAGAAAAAGAAAATTAAATTGGTTTGACACCATTTGTTCGTGACAAATTAATGCTGACCATACCTTAGCACCTGATTATCCTCCAAGAACTTACAAAATGATCAGTCAATAATTTGTTCCAGTAGCTTTCTAGTATTATATTTAGGCTGAACAGCTCCCTAGGTGCTCCTTCTCCTTTTTTTAATGATGGGCATTACATTTGACCTTCCCTACTCCTCTGGGACTTCTCTCATCATCCACAGCTTTCGGGAGATATTTGCTAATGGTTCATAGATTGCTTCAGCTAGTCCTTTAACGACTAAGGCAAATTGCCTAAGACCCTTGAAATTACAGCATCTATAACTCATCTAAACATTATTTAACCCAAGCCTTCATTATTCTTATCAGTGTTCCTATACTCTTGAATTAATTGTGTTATACATCTGATTACAACTAACCTTTTTAAGAATTCTGAATCTAAAAGGCAAGAGATACTTTGTTCTTTTCAGCATCAACATTGATTTTTTAAGCATACAAGCTGATAAATTGAGTTATATTTTCTTTTATCTTTTTTTTTTTTTTTACCTTTAATTTATTTGCAGCTTTCAAAATAAAAATGCCAGTTTGTTTCTACAAGCAGCAAATGACTGACAGGCATCTGAAAATACTTAAGAACTGAAAATTGGACCAGTGATGAGCACAAAATGCACAGCTTGCTCAATAACAAAAATGCATATGCTATTAATTTAATGGGGGTTTTTGGTATAAATTTGTATTACTACATTTACAACTGCTTTTTTCATACTTATGCTTCTATTCAACTAAAATGAGTTTGTACTTCATGTGTCCCCTATGTATGGCCATTCAATTTAACAAAAAAAAAATGTATTTTTATAAATATTAAACAATTATATATACTAATAAAATATTAAAATGTCATTCTAGAACAATGTAGATCTTCTCATGAATAAAAAAGTGGCATTTACTTGTGCAGAATTATTTCAGCTGATAACATTTTGATAAAATTAGGAAAAAAAAATTGGTTTTGTTTCACTTTTTTAGGTTGAGTACCCCAACAGACATTTAATATTTCAAATTCTGTATTTCGTAATAGAAAGAGATATTTAATTTGAGGCATTGGCCTTTCATATTTGTGAAGTGGAACCTAGAATCCTAAGGAAGTTTCTAAATGTCCGCACATGTAGTACTGACCACAGTTTAAGTCTGCTGGAAAGGTTTTGTTTTAGAAAATTAGAGACATTCTCATACTGTGGGAAATTCAGTACGCTGAACCATGATCTACATCTCAGAAAGCTGTTTATAATGCATAAGAACCGCTTCATTGCACTACTGCTTATGAACAGTGATGGATACCCCTGCATAATGGCAGAAAATGCTCATTAGTAAATTACTCACAGACAGATTTATCACACTCCCATCTAATCCCCCCCCAGAGTAGGAGGCCCTGTGAACCTTCTGCGTCTCTTAGGAAGAACGAGATCTGAAGGAAGATAAACTGGCATGAAGAGCCCTGAACTGGTGCAGTGCAGACAGTATAATCCATTAAAAGTTCTTGACACAAGTTTGACATAAGTTGAACAACTGAGTTGCTATCAAGAAACTGGCACAAAACACAAGAATATCTAAGAAAGAAAAAACCTCTTCCAGAAAAATTACCACTTTTAGGTAAATCTTGATTTATTTCATCATCACTTTTTCTCTGCATTGCATTGTATTATCCCCTTAGTAGACTGTTTATTGCAGATTATTGCCTCGGACAGATCTAAAACTACATGAAAATTAAATGTTGCTTAAGCATTCATGGATGGATCCTTTGCATATCTGATGTTTACATCCACATTTGTGAAAGCAATATTTTTCCTGTCATGTCCAGAAATTTATCATATAGGTTGACAATTCCAGTTGTCACTACCCAGCTACTACATAAATAGAATCATAAAATATATGTAAATGACAGTAGATCATACAAATATGTTTTTCAAGGATAGGGGCTGCACCTGCTGATATGTCCCTCCTTCTAAAGTTAAAGGACAAGTGGCAAACTTTTGAATAATAATTCCTTATCTGGATTTGCAAATCACAACCTGCAACAGCGTTCTATACCCTGAATGGGCCTTTTCACTACTGCAACAGAAACATGAACATGTAGTGAAAAGTGAGGGAAAACATCAATAAACTGGAATTTGTAACTCTCCCTTGGTTTCTGGGTTTTTTTAAGTTGGGGTTTTTTTTAATATACAGCCTTTTCTGAGAATATGTGTTATCAGAACAGAATTTATATGACTGATTTCTTTTAAACTTGCAAAGACAAAATCAAGACATAACTGAGGTTTCCAGAGATCATTTTTATAACTATAATAAAAAATTCTGAAGCTTTTAACATATTCTTAATCATTGAAAATTGCCTAATCAAGTAGATTTTAAATGTATAAGTTTAAATGTGTGGTCTATGATTTTGCTGAAGGGCATATTCACAATATTAACTTTAAAGGATTTTTCTAGTCTTCCTCATAACAGCATTGGATTTTCTGATGAACACTGAAAACAATGATTTTATGGCTAAAGAAACTGTTGCAGTGAAATTTTGTGCTATGAGATGAAAGAGCTGGTAATATACCTTCTCACAGTAAATAGCCAGACTGTCAGAGACCCTCAGAGTTCTCACGAAGATTTACCAGAAATTTTTAACACATTTTTAACACTTTTAAGTGGGTTTGTTTTATTTTAACTTATTTGCAACAAATGTTACATCTCAATAGGAATTGAAAACTGTTGTGTCGTTATTTACTGTCATTATACAAGGGTAATGGAAATATTTTAAATAAATTTATAGAATGTTTACTTACATAGGTAAATGTGACTGGGTTTTCCAGTCAGTTATTTGCAAGTAATATCAGCCTTAGACTTGCTGTATGTTACAAATATCACAAAGCTGAGGAGTTTTCAGTTTTGAACAGTATCTGTAGTATGTTTTGGGTTTGTCTGGAGAATAATCTTCTTTTTAAAGCATCATGGGTGTGTTTAGGAAAGGAAGCTGTTCTATTTTCTGAATTTCCTAAGAGTCAAACATCTGCATGGAAACTCCTAGCAGCAGTCTATCCAAAACCACCTCTTGAAAAGTTTGATGTATTTTTCCTTTTGACTGGTTGCCATTCTATTGTTAGTTATTCAAACTGAAACCAAGTTTGATTCAGTTACTGTGCAAAATATCACTCAAAGGCAATGGAGCTGTATGTACTGATTTCTTTTGTGCACACTGTTTCCCTTCTCCTGCCCTTTTTCTTTCCAGCTTTTTAGCCACAGGAAAACTCATAACTTGCTTGTTTGCTTGCTTGCTTGGTTCCTTCCTTCCCTCCTTCCTCCATCTCTTCCTTTCTTCTCTCTCTCCTTCTTTTCTTTGATCTGATAAGTAAGCCTAACATTGTGTTTTGCAGAGGATAAGTTTTCTGAAGTTTTTTCAGACCTGCACACGCTGTGCTTTCAGTAGGAAATAAGGTAGTAAGTTACAGAGACATATTTACTGCCAAAGATACTCACAATCACATGTAATGGAGGCACTGAATAAGAAACAATTATTCACTCTTTCTTCTATGTATTCAGTTTATGTAGTATGGTTTTGCTGGTAGTGGAAGGCTGTAAGAGGTCTTCTGTAAGAAGACACCAGAAGCTGCCCCCAGGTCAGACAGAGACAATTTCAGTCAGCTCCAAGATGGACCCAACACTGGCCAAAGCTGAGCCCACCAGTGACATCGGTAGCATCTCTGAGATCACATGTTTAAGGGTGAAAACCGCTGTGCAGCAATTGTGAAAGATGAGTGAGAAAACATGAGAGAGACAGCCCTACAGACACCAAGGTCAGTGGAGAAGGAATGGGAGGAAGTGCTCCAGATGCCAGAGTAGAGATTCCCCTGCAGCCTGTGGTGAAGACCATGGCGATGCAGGTTGTCCCCCTGCAGTCCATGGATAACCACAGTGGAGCAGATATCCACCCCCCATGGAGGACCCTAAGCTGCAGCAAGCAGATATTCTCTGAAGGAAGCTGCTGCCCACAGAGAACACGCACAGAAACAGGTGACTGGTGGGAGCTGCAATCCTGAGGAGGACCTACGCTGAACAGTTTGTTCCTGAAGGGCTGCATCCCATGGGAAGGACCCATGTTGGACATGTTCCTGAAGGACTGTATCCTGTGGGAGGGACTCCATGCTGGAGGAGGGGAAAAGGATGAGGAGGAAGAAGAGGCAGAGATGAAGGGCTCTGAACTGACTGCAACTCCAATGCCTCACTGCCCTCTGGCACTTGGATAGGGTAGAAGTGTTAGGAGTGAAGTTGAGCCTGGGAAGAAGGGAGGGGAGGGGGGGAAGTTGTTTTCAGTTTTGTTGTTATTTCTCACCATCCTCCTTTGTTACAATCAATTGGCAAGAAATTAAATTAATTTCCCCAAGTTGAGGCTGTTTTCCTGTGACAGTAATTGGTAAGTGATTTCCCTGTTCTTATCTCGACCCATGAAGTCTTCATTGTATTTTCCCCCCAGTCATGTTGAAGAGAGGGAGTGATAGAGTGGCTTGATGTGCACCTGGTGGCCAGTCAAGGTCAATCTACCACACATATGCAACCAAACACTAAGGACCATTTCTGTCTTTATGATAGACCTACATCCCAATGCAGAATAACACTATTGAACTCTGGAAACACACAGATTTCAAAATCCACCTGGGATTCAAGCTCTATACTTATAACTGTGTAACACAATGTAAAAAGTTTTGCCCATCTGTTCTCCCTTCCCCTTGCAAGTGTTATACTCTTGTTGGTCAGGCACAAATGCATCTTGGTAGGTCCATCTTTTTTTTATTTTAAATGCACTCCAACATTTGTTCAAGTTAAAAGGTACATACTTTACCCCAAATTATCTATGAAATGAGTGAGGAATAAGGGGGGAAAACACAGATGGTATAGTTTGCAGAAGGATGGCTGAGAAATGATAGATATATCTTTCAATATAGTGGAAAACACAATGCCAAAATTCTTGCTTGAAATTTGTAATGAAATGTAAGAATAGTAGAATAGGAAAGACGGCAACGACAACTGGTGGAGTGCAATGCAATAAATTGTCATTTGCTGATTCAATAGAAGTACATGGGAGCTATTACACTTTGGCAGCTATTTTATTTTTCCCTTCTGGAGTTTCAGACTTGTACACTAAGATGGGTTTCATCTGATTAAAACTTGCACTGTGTTTAATTTCCTTCAAAAGTACAATGACTTTAAAAGGGAGAGAAAGGGGGTGAAAGAGACCCACAAGAAAGTGAAATAATGTTGGGGGTGGAAAAGGGGCAGTAATTTTGCCCGGATAATGTTGTCATACTTTGTAAAGCCTTTAATGCTGGAATTTATTTATTAATGATGCATGGGTTATTACCCACCATCTGTCTTGTGTTAGCAGTGGGCTGTTTCAGATTATGGTAATGTGTTTCTGATTTGAGTTGTGTTGAAAGCCAGAACAAGGCATCTCATGTGCAGTCCTCTTTGAGGCCTGCTGTTTTCAATTCCTCTTCACAGAATGGGCTTTTATTTGATTTGTTATGGGGATTTTTTCTTCTGTTGCCAAAACAGCTGCAAGCCTGGAAGGGAATGAGACACAGGGCCACATCAAACTTGTTAGCTCCTAAGAGAAACAGTATGTTCCAGGAACAAAAAAGGGAGCTGAAGGGAGAGAGAGAGATGAGGAGAAGAGAGAGAGTAGGAAGGGAGAAAAGAAAAGAGGTCAAGAGAAAGAATAAAGAGCTCTAATGGATTTTTCACTTGGTTTTCGTATCAAGGGCACGTAAAAAATGTTTTCTGTTCTAAGTGACATACAACATATTGTTTCATTTTTAATTTAATGTCCTAGTTAACACAGAAAGTCTTCTCCCCTTCCTCCCTCCCCCCCAAAAAAAAAAAAAAAAAAAAAAAAAAGAAAAAATTTAAACTGCTTTTATGCTAGTGGAAAGCAGGAAATAAAACATTTACCTCAGATGAGCTGCCACCGAAGGGGAAAAAAACCAACCAAAGCCAAAACCTAGGTCTTCTCATGTTCTGATGTGGCATGCACTGTGTTCGTGGTAGAGAGATATGAAGACAAGGAGAAAAAATCATGCAGCTCCCTTGCTGAGAATCTTCATATTTAGGTTTCAACATCTGTCTGTCAGGCTGTTGAACTGTATTTCTGAAGTTAAGTAAGCTAATAGAGAAGCTGATTCCTCTCCACAAATGCTGATTCCCCCCCATAACACCTGGACCACGGGCTTCTTAGCATCCCAGCTGCATTTGTTCTACATTTCTAATCTGGGGAATATTTCTGAAAATAACATGGGTACTTCTATATTTAAGTTAAACCTTATAAAACTTATGTACAGAAGTCTGTACATAAGAAATAGTTGAACATTCCACATGTTAAACTGGAGTTCCTTTATGTTAAATACTAAATCAATATACCGTCTCATTTTCAGACCATGACATACTTTTTTTACTTGGTATCGTACATAGAATAGCTCTTAATTTTCGTGTAGAAAGTTTCACTGTTTACTGATGGAGAAACACTAGATCATAATTTCTTATTCTTTTCAACAGTCTGATGCTTTAACCAGCGGTCTTTTTTCACTCATTCTTGGTGATACACACATTTGCTAGAAGTCAGCAATGGTTCTAATGTTATTTATGCAATTCATAACCAAAAAAAAAATTTGGAAATTTTCTTTTGTTTAGAAGCTGAATTACAGTTTGTTCCATGTACAAAACTGTATATTCAAAGTCCTTTTCCATCTTTTTTTTTCCTAGTACATTAGTAAGAACAAAGTGCGTTTATGCAATATTTACACAATAGAATGTGAGACCTGAACCCAGTATTCTCACTTTTTTGCGAAGCACGCTGATTTTATAGAGGCCACAATGTCACTCACAGCTTACTAAACTGTAGTTAATTTCAAATACATGAATTTCTGATATGTACCAGAAGCTTCAGATCACTGCTGCAGTACGTTGAATAAAGTCAGACTGAGGTGCTAGTTAATGTAGATTAGGTGCCACAGTCTTCAACAAGTGGTTTACAAACTCTCCAGATGAGTACCTATAAAGTAGTCATTTTGCAATTCAATAGCTCCTTTAGAGTTATTCAGAAAATGTTGACAAGCAGCTGCTATTTTTTTGCAGCCTCTCCTCCCCCACCTTTCTTAATCTTTACCAATCAAGCTCTAAAAAATGGTATGATAGAGACTATTTTAAAGTTGATTTTGTATTGAGTTTCTGTGCCATTTCATAATACAATGAATTAGGTTGAAAGACTAAAGTCGTTTTAGAATGTATAGCTATGTGATAGGACTGATTTTTTGAAGAGCTCTGCAGCTAGGAACAGCCAGTACACTCTTGCTAATAATCTTCAGCAGAAATCTCTTTCTGAAAGCAGACATCTCTGTCAGTGAAAGCAGACATAATGGTGTCACAGTGACTAAGATTTCTAACTTGAATTGGCTATGAAGCAGCTAATCTGTTTTACCAGGATTTTATTAACAACTAATAACAGTAGGAATATCAAATTATTAATCTGAGGAAAATTTTGGTGAATATTTTCTATATTGAAAATGCAAAAATGGGAAAAGTGGATCCTAAGGGAAATTTAAACTTGAAGAGAATATCTGCCTTTTAGAAGACTTTTGGAATAGATAGGAACTTAGAATACCTAAAAAAAAATTCCATGTTCTTTGTATATGAAGAACAAGCCTTAAAAAAGCTCAGATAATGGTCACAAAGCACATAGAAAAAACCCAAACTGAATAATCCAAAATTGAAATCTATATAAAACAAAGTAAGTTACCATCTCTTTCTACACCAAAAACACCTTAACTGCATTTGATCACAGCACGTATGTATTCTGATAATTCTTAGAGTGAGAGAAACAAATTCAATTTCTCTTGTAAAGTTCAAGTAAATATGAAAAGAAAGCCAAACACGCCTATCTATGTCTCGGTGATTTCATATGTTCCCTCATGCTTCTTTTCCACATAAGATGAAAAGTTACTAAAGGGGTATTGTTATGTTTATTCTTACTACACAGCAGCTTCATAGAAATTGATATATGTGAGTTATAGTGACAGACAACAGTTACTATCTGTTAGGAATTAAAGAAGATTAGAAGAGAAATACTTTAAAACAAATGGCTGGTTTGTCCCAACATTGTTAAACATGATCTTTCCCTGTTACTAAGTTTCTTCAGAGTATCAAAGGTCTTTGCTTGTTTGAACACAAGGGGAAAACTGCTGTTTCAAGTCGTTTACACAGAGCAAACAAGGGCACAAATAGGGAAGGATGTGTATGTTAATTAAGTATGGGTTTCAGTAAGTTAAGAACTTGATGTTGTCCCTAGAGTCATGTTCTCCACTGCCTGGCTCAAAGCTCACAGTTGATTCTGGTAACACAGAGGCTTTTATTTTCATGGAGATATTTTCATATTCACCGTTAAAGTTGCAATTGTTTTCCGAATGTTTTCAATGGGTTTAAAAGTGAAGCGCACATGATGTTTACCATCTTAAGCGGTACTCCAGGCTGACTGGCAGACCTCTGCAGCTCAGACATGTCTAGCAACAGAGTATCTGTACAAGCTGAAATCAAAAAGCTATCTGATTTGAAATTGCATCCTCTAACAGTAGCAGGAAGCTACTGTTCTTGTAGGGAACAGGATGCCGTGATTACTTCCAGTGGTTTATTTTCTGACAATGTGAACTACAAGTCTTTCTGAGCCAATGGTTGAACTGAGATATTTGGATTAATAACATTCATGTGGAACTTTTCCTCCATGGCTAGTGTACTCACTATTTGAACTCATTTGTACTTTTGGCCTCCAGAAAATCTTGTGATGTTCAATTCCATGATTCAGTCCCATGTTCCATAGAAATAGTACTTGCATTTAAAATCTGATGCCTGATAATTTTGTTAGTGTGCTTCTGCTTCTTACCTTACACATAATAATGAATAAATATTCCCTATTTATGTTCATTATACTGTTCACATCACTTATCTACACTTCAAGCCAGTAAGCAATTCTTTCACTTCGAGTTCTAATAAAAACAATCTCTCCATGTAGCAAAGATAAAATATGACACAATATGTATCAACAAAGAGCTCAGATATCCACAATCCAACATTTGATTGAATTACACTCCTAGGACAACAAAACATAATTAAAAAAAAAATCAGGAAAAAATTCTACTATAAACATAAATTGAAGCAGATTAACATTTGAAGGCTTTTAAGCTGGTAAAAAGTCTTAAAGTATTTGGATACAAAAAAAAATAGTGTTGTAAAAGTCAACAAGAACTTTATTATTTTTCAGCCATTCTATATTGAAGTATTCTATTTTTATCAAGCTATCAACCTTCTTTCCTTTTGCTACTACAATTTTTTCAGAATCACATGAACAAGTAAGTTCATTTATACTCAAGATAATACACAAATATTTAATTTTAAATAGAGCCTAAATTAACTGGAACCAGCTAAAAAGAAGAGGCAGTATTCGAAATGTACTTGATCAAGACTCATGAAAAATGAATGTTCCCACTTTTGCTTCTAATCGTCTCCTAGGTAGTGGCATTAAAACAGGGAGATATGTGATCCTAAAGATATGTACAGGTCTAAGTGAAAAGCAAAACAAGATCTAATTGTAGCAGGTAACATCATGGAAAAGAAAAAACAGGGTAGCCTTCCATAACTCCACATCTTAAACCAAACTCCAAAAGCAAAATGAATACTTGTTTAGCTCTCTAGGTTGTGCAATTTCATTTGAAAATATAATAACTACTTGCTAAATTTTCTCAGGTCAGTACAAATACTGTTATGAATAGTTTTAATAGTACCCTTTTTTTTCTTCTGTTATACCCCAATCCACTGATCAAAATATAATGTAGGCTTCTAACCAAACTTTATCTTTGTAAGAAAATAAATTTTTCTTCTGAGCTCCTACTGTCCTCTAAATGCTTCAGTCAGTTTTCATATATTGATCTTTGATAAGACCATGAAAGAAAAAGCTAAATGACAAATAACAACATTTTCTCATACCCAATGAAATAAAGAAAGATAAGATCTACAAAAACATACTATGTACTTGACAAGGAATGTGCATGTAAAACATCTTGGAATTCAGTTACGTGATAAATGAATGACTATATCAATAGTTTATTTAAAACACTATAAGTAAATAAAACTATAAATTAGACCACTTTCCAAACCCTTGTCTGTGAAGCCAAACCAGAAGAGAAAATTATATATGGTACACATGCTTTACAGCTTATTTTGACAGATTGTAAAGCAGGACTTGTTAAAACAATGCCTTTACACTCAAACCAGTAAGTTTCAATGGATCTACAGGTCACAATATCTGTAAAGTGATTTTTCTGTTGGTCAATATAAAATGTTGATTTGTCATCTTCCTTTCACTTCAAATACTATGTACCAATGTAATTTACAATTTCTGAGGGACTTGTGATGTGAGGACATAGTTTGTGGTGTCATATGGTTCTGTGTAAAAGTCTACTTAACTGCTAAACTGGCAAATCCTTCCACCCCCCACACATGTGAACAGCAGTTTTCCTATAAGAAAGTTGTACTTCTATTGTGTACATGTGAATCTTTCCTTCTGTTTTCCAAGTTCCACACTGAGTAAAAACCCAGCCAAAGCCTCTGAAATCTGGGTGGCAAAACTGCACTTTGAAAGACAGAGGCTGCCTTTTAATATTGTTGGAAAATACACAATAATATAGGGAAACCACAGGAGGATAAATTCTCCCCTCACAGGCATCTACAGAACTCCCATTGACGTCAAAAGGTTTTCTGGCTTTATACATCTAATGGAAAAATATAGCCCATTGTGTTAGCTACACTGCATCAAAATTTAGACTGAATGAGACCTCAGGGACAAAAGAGGCAGAATAATACAAAATCTAAAAATGCAAAAGATGACTTGTTGTGGTTCTCTGGGCTGGCCACTAAAACCAGGAACATCACTGAAGTTCATATTTCATATGCACAGTCTTTGAACTGGTCAAAAAGATTACATATGATTATGCCCAGGTTGTCCATGTGTCATCTTTTGTGAGGGCAATCTCAAGCTTAATCGGATAGTCCCTACACCATTCCATAAAAGAAACCCTAATACATTCCCACCCCCTGACAGCTGACACTCCAGCAAGGGAAGGGAAGGACAGGTGTATTTTTTCCTGGCCATTTCAAATACAATAAAATACTACATTTTGAATGGCATCTCCATGCAGATATCTTGTAGTGCTTTACAAGTGTAAGCTTATAAACTTCAGATGAATTAGGAAATTGTTTTCCTAGTAAGTGTCTAACTTTGTCTGACTGAAAATGGACTTAACTATCAATTTGAAATTAACCATCCACTAGCAAATTACTTTCCAGAAATTTAGTTACCCTGAAGGTATGTGATTTTTCTCTCTAGTTAATATGCATAACAAAAAACCCCCAAAAAACAGTAACCCAAACCTTTCATTTAGATCACCTATCTTTGAGTGATGCAGAAGAAACGAGAAAAGTTGTGGCTAAAACAGGTCATAACCTCCTAACTATAGATTTCCCAAATCCCACTGAGATGCAAAATACTGCACATACTTGCAATCTGGATTCGGGTGATTTGTCTGAAAAATGTTCAAAGGTTATAGCAAATTAATAGAACACATGGAGGAAAGTTTTAGCTTTGACTCAATGTGTCTTACCTTTCATCGGCAATGGATCTTGATAAACCTAAATGTGGTTGGAAATACACAAATCATTGCCAGAAATAACACCTTATATTGTCTCACTTAGAGACAGGGATTCAAAGGCAGCTGAAACCTTTTCTAGTAAAGGAGATTTCTGTCCTATGAAAAGGTACTATTGTTAAGTGGTAGTATCTGTATTTAAAAGCAGAGGCAGGTCTGTAAAAGGCTGTAGGCTTTCTTGCAGGTCTGTTAACAGAAGATGTAATTCCCCATTCAAACCCACGCTGTACTCTTCAATGCAGAGAGACTAACACTTTGTGCAATAAGCCCTTATTGGTGCCTGAAGTTCTCATACAGTCATGCCCAGAAAAACCTCATAACGGACACTGACTAAGAGCTCTAGGCATTGCTTTAGAATCAGGTACCTGTTTGCCTACCCCTTCTAATCCATACTTAGTCATATATATCTGTGTTGCACAAAATGAGGGAGGGAAATATGAGCATGTTAGTGCCACTGCATTCACAATATTAAGGAATTATTCATATTTTTAAGTTTACCAGCAGAGAGAGTATGCATCCAGGATGTTAAAGGTGCAGCTTTCAATGCATTTATCACCTGCACTTTTAATAACTCATTTCCTCGTCCCCTGTGAATATTTTTACTAGTGTGTTACTATGTTTATGGCAGAAGTATACTCGCAGGATATAAAATAAAATAAAAATGTAACATTAAATAAAACTTAAAAATTAAAAAATATTTTTATATTTATAA
>VZSF01004288.1:0-10266 GCA_013398295.1 Chionis minor
CATAGTCCATAGTTTCTCACAAGTTGGTGATGACAAGCAGCCATTATGGAAATGTCAAAATTAGCATGTGTTGGATGGCCCTAGCTACAGTCCAGCCACTCAGAAGGAGTGAGGAAGGGAAATAGTTCCCTCACTGTGGCTGTTCCTACCTGCCCTCTGCAGAGCAGTTACTCCACCACATGGACAATTTTTGCCAGAGCTGGTACATGAGAAGAGAAAACCCAAAAGCTGGTTCCTGCTCTGAACTGCCTTGTGACAGTGGCCTCCCTCCCCACTAATGGATGGGGGAAGCAATATCTCCTCAACAAAGGGTAGGCTTTAAAACTAAGAAAAGATGAAGGTTCCCACAGTCATTTCCAGAGCTCTTGGGCTCCCTCAAGGTAGAGAAGTCTCCTTTGTGTTCAGTCTCACTGCTTCCTAACCGGTTGTTGACTTACCATTTTCATTTCCACCATGCCTATATTGCTTTTAAAACAAAATGAACAAAACGACGCACAACTGGAAGAGGTATGGCATTTTGTAAATTTTAGAGCTGGGCAGGGAGTCCTTCCCGCCGCTCCGTGTAGCTTATTGCTTGTACAAAATGCAGTTTTGTAGATACTTTGTGGAAATGTTTCAGCCAAACTCTTTCGCTAAGGAAATGAGGAATGCACTTAGATTAATGCATAGCCTTTCTGGTAGAAGGCACTCCTTCAGATCTCTTTGGACCTGAATGTGTCTCCAGCATGACTGGAACGACTGGGAAATCTGTAGGCTGTTGATATGTTAAGTAAGATGGGGAAGAAGGGAAGGACTGTTTGTGCGATTGCTTGAGTTCTCCTTCACCTAGCAATGCTTCTGGAAATAGAGATGTTATCTCCACCGTCTTGACCCTGGGCACCAACACAGACCTTTTAAAGGACATTAGGGAGCTGTAGAGAGCACCATCACGAAGTCAGATCTCTGGCTGCAGTTATGTGCAGTCAAAGGCAAAGGCATCCCTCCACTTCTCCAAGTATGTCTCTTTAATGCTGATATGGGGAAAGTAAACACAAAGGCAGAAAAAGTCCTTTAGGAAAGTTAAAAGCCTGTCTGGCTCACAGAAACTGCAATGATTAACTGAAAATAAAGGAATAGACCAAACTGTGTGCAGAAGCATATATTGCCTTAATTCTGCACTGTATTAATTTGCTTGATACCATGGGCACAAGCTAAAGCTAAGGAGGCCAAATTTAGGCCTGTGGGAGAGAGATCATTAAGATTTGAGTGAACGCTTAGCTTGTGTCCCAAACACAAACTGCCTCGTTATCTCTGGGTTCTGCTACCTCTTGTGGTAAGGTGATGGGCAAAAGAAGATGCAGGAAGAACACACCTTTTCTGTTTGTCAGGAGGAGATGCTCAACTAAGCCAACACAAATTCAAGACTGAAGTAGGAAAGGGATAACCAACGGATACAGCTAATTTGCCTGATGAAGCACTAAAGGGATGACAGGGACTTTTTTCCTGTTACTTTCCACCACTCTCCTTGAATCTGGATTAACATCATTAATTTCTTTACACAGCTACACTTCCCACATGGGGCTAAAAAAGGAAGCATAGTTCTCCTCCTCCATGGTTCACTAGGGAGGGGCTGGGAAATTAATTCCTGCATGCTGCAAATTCTGAACTTTGCTGGAGGCAGAGAAGGAAAAAGGAGAGGGAGAGATTAGTCTTCTACAGAGCCCAGCATGAGGATCTGCTTCTTGATATTATTAGGGAAGTCACCAAGCATTTCTTAATAAGATTTTTTTTAACAAACTAATCAGCGATATTGGATTTTCAAGGATTTCAGAGGGAATTCTTGCTAATTGAGGTGCCTTTTTCCATTAGCAGTTCCCAGCAGGAGCCTTGCACACAGGTGGAAAAGCATCACGTATCTTGTAAAATCAATAGTGCAGCCAATTAAAAAAAAAAGCACGATTAGTGTGGCTGATTCAAATTAGAATTGCAAAATCTTAATAGATCCAGATGTCAAGGCTAGGCAAAGATGTAGGAGTCCGGTGTGTTTAAATTCAGTGAAAAGACTGGCGTGCTCTATGCAACGACGTGAATTCCCATTCCATTCCCCACAACAAAGCAGCCCCGCATTCCCTGAAAGAGTGACTCGGAACATTTGAAGAGGATTTAACAACAGCCCAGCTCCCTGCACTGCGAATACAATTCTCTCTCACTCACAGATGAAGGGAATAGTCATATGTGGCTTTGTGTTCTTCCTTGAGCCCAATAAAACGATAATTTGTAATTGGAAATCCGGTCCCCTTAGCCCAGTGATGTTTATACCAACCCTCTGAGCTTCAGTGACGCTATCCTTCCCTCCCCAAACTGTCCTTTGGTGTGTAGAAAGAAGATCAAACTTGATCTCTCTGGAGGGCAGAGCTTGTGGGGCCAGGATTTCCTAAGTAAAAAAGGCTGAAAACTGAGCAGGACCTCCTCCATTAGCATTTGAACCCTTTGGGCCACAAGCTGTTGACTTGGCCACACTCTTTTGTGCCTGGCCAGAAAATGCAAATGCATTTGGAGTATAAATTCAGGAAAGCTATGCTGGAAGAACTTGTATGAATCCTAGACAACAGGGAGGGACATCAAGATGTGATCTGCTGTGGAGCACAGATGCAAAAGACAGGAAGAGAAACCGCCGTTGCCGTTATGCAGTTGTAGAAGGACCATGTCTACATACAAGTCTATTATTGGCCTGGCAAACCTTCCTTGCAGAGAAAGTAAGTGACCTTTTATATTGTGACTGTGAACAAACTGTTCACACTATTCCTCAGTTAAAATGATCAGCATTATAATTTCTTACATGTCTGGGCAACAATTACAGTTATATATATGGTCATGTTTGATTTTATCTCTATCATTCACCATGCGTAAAACTTGTAGCACTTGGAAAATGGGGCTCCAGTCTCTACCATCTAACCGATGTTAGCAGGGCTTTACAAAATTATTCCTCAATGTACAGTTCAGCCCTTTTGGGGATCATCAGCTGCTCCTGTGAGGACCTAGCACTAGTGCTGTGAGGGTTTGATGACAGGTTGAATGGCTCGGTGTTGAGCTTGGAGACCTTGTCCTGGATTCTCAAGCAACGTTTTGGGTGGCAGCAGGACGTAAGTGTTGCCGCTGTGATTTTACAGCAGGTTAAAATTTGCCACTGTCACTACTTGTTCCTGCGGACGGGCTACGATGAAATATAGTCATGTAAGTAGAAAGGAGACTATCATTTTGTGGTGGTCACAGCCTGGTCACGTATTCTCTTTCTGAGAGTTTGGAAGCACAACCAAAGTTAAAGCAATGTAAAAACACTGTACTTCTTTATTCTATACATTTATACCGTTTATTCTATACACCAAAGATGAGCCCTCAGTATGGCTCAGTCATAAGCTCCCTCTTTTCAACACTGCATTAATTAGTGTTGTCAGAGGTGCCTGGAAAACACACTGACAGAATGTCTTTCTGTTAGAAAATACAGATTCATTTAAATCAAATCATTTCATGGGACCACATTAGTTTTTTCATAACCATTTGTTAAAGGGAAAATCAGTACAAATTATTCCAACTTTTATCTTTGCCTTTACAGTATCAAAGTGTTCTCTTTAAACAAAACTATTTCATGTTATTTGTATAGTTCTTAATTTGACTTTCATCCCGCGTAAAATTACTTTAACTTTGGATTAGTTTTGCAGCAAAATTATTTTGTTGTTTTTTTTTTTTTTATTTTAACAGCACATTCTCAACTTTTCCACAGCCACATGACTCCAAAATCTGGAGCTTTCTGAAAAAGTCGCTATTGGGAGGGTAGAGTTGCAGACTCTGGCTGGGCAGCCCTGCTGACTGGCAAGCACCAGAAATGCAGCACGTGTAGCTCTAAATTCCTCTTTCTCTCACTGGTAATATTGAATCCCTTCGATTTGCAAGCAGGGCTCCTGCAAGAAGGGATGTTTTAGGCTGCTGGTCTGGAAATGACAGATAACCCAAAATCAGAGCATGGAGAATGAGCAGAGCTAGCTACTGGCCTTACCATGCGTGAATGCAGGGGGATGTAGGATTAAGGTGTTTTTCAGCTTCTACAAAATGACAACAGGCATTTTCTGCAGGCAGGCAGAGATGGCACCGGAGCAGCAGCTACGAGCAAACATACTCTCTTCCAGCAAGGGAGTCAGAATTGAGAGATGAGCTCCCCTTTGTTTTCCTAATCTACTTGTCGGGCTACTTGGCTTCCCCTCTGCTTCCGTCACTGCGGAATCTGTCAGCCCAGGCTGCTCTGTGCCAGCCTTGGGGGTGCTCTGTGCCTCTGCAGAAACTTCTGCCATGAGAATTCAACCCAAAGCCTCTGGGAGTTGGGGGCTATGTCACTCGAAGCAGCCTCTCTCTTTCCTGGGACGTAGTGCTGGAATTCAGATCCTTCAGCACTTTTTCTCTTTCCCTTCTGGATTCTTTTTGCTTCCTCCGTCCCATTTTCTATGCTCGAGTCCCCTCTTCCCCTCTTTTTCAATTCCTGTGGTGTTTCTTAAGCTGTTTGTCAAGTGGCAGCAGCCTGCTGATACCCGCGCTGCTCAGTGCAGGGCTCTGTCACACCAAATGACAGGCACGCTTCCTAAAAAACACAGGAGGGACAAGGCACCTTTATCTTTCTGAAGAAGCTCACAGCATTCAAATAGTCTCAGGAGGATGAGAACTGCTGGTTTAAAACTGTTCTATGGACTCTTCCTTAGAAGCTCATTTGAAATTCCCCCATGCAATTAATTCTACTTTGTCACTGTAATAATTTGAGGCTGTGTGACCAGGCAAATATTAACCACGCTACAAACTTGGGTCTGATTTCATGAATTAAAAGGAGAAAACTTGGACTGAAATGGGAGCTTATCAGAAGCAGAGAAGGAGCTTTCTTCCCAAATCTTCTTTTCTTTAATGGTGTTTACTGAACTGGGATCTTCTGGGAGCTGCTTGTGAGTAAACCAGTAATGATGCAGCAAAGGGACTGAATGGAGCCCGTTGCTAAAGTCATCCCTGCAGCTGGAGGCTGATGCTGCAGTTTGCCTGGCCAGTGTTGTCCAGCATGGAGTTGCGTTGGCTTCCTCTCCCTCTTCCTCCAGCAAAAGAAAGGATAAGTGTGACATAGTGGATCTTCTAACGAGTGGAATGGCTTAAGGTTTGCAATAGCAAACAGTAAGTTTGCAATACAGCCTTGCCTTTTTTATTTTGGCTCTGGAAGAGGGGCTTGTGCCTTGTCACCCTGATCCTACCATGCTGTCCTTTTCCCGAAACGCTTTCAGTTTGCTGCTCCAAGGATCAATTCCACTGTATCCAAAGAAAGCCTACATATGAAACCGTCATTAAAAGAAAAGGATTTCATAAAATTCTCTTTTGTTCTTCTCCCTCTTCCTCCAGATGGAGGAAGTTTAATTGAAAGAATTTTGTCTACCAGCACTTACTTCTACTCACAATTTCTTCATTCACCAGGTCTGCAGAATTAAATGCAGCCGTTTCTCCCCTCTAGGGAGAGCTGCAGAGCCTGTTAATTGCATTTTAAATGAAGCCCTGCAACGTCTGGCAGCCACCGAGGGTGCTCCCTGCTTCCCCGAGTCCTGCCAGGTCCGAGGTGTGAGACTGGCTCCCAGGCAAACTTTTGGGGGAGGCCAGAGCCATTTAATGCTGCAGAGAGAGGAAGAATGTCAGCCTGATCCCAGAGATACACATGCTCAAAGACCTTTATTCAGGGTGGGATGGGAATGGTTTTGAGAAGTATTACTGTGACCAGGCCAGTCCCTTCAGGGTATCTGGTTCAAACACAGTTCAGGCAGAGTTCCTGAGAAGATGTCCATAACATCTTGTGCCCTGTGTCCACAGCTGCAAACCCACACCTACCAAGGGCATTTGCTGCCTTCCCCTACTGCCTTGGTGTTTGGGGGTGCAAGGAAGGTCAATCACAGTGTAGGCTTTGAATTTGGGTCTGATTACTGTATAAATCCCCATTATACGTTTTCATGGGGTGCTGCATTGCCACCACGTTGCACCTCACGAGGTGACAGGTCCCCCCAGTCACTTTTACAGCAAATCCCAAAGCAGACTCTAGCAGATGGGGATCCAGGAAAGGACCTGAAGTCTGGCTATCCAAGGACACTGTGTATATGGCTGTGAGCCTTCCTCCCCACAGCCTCAGAGTGCTTAGAATATCCTGGTACAGAGAGGCTCTATATACATATAACCTCTCCTGCATTTACCACCTCTTACATCTCGCTTAGGTCAGACATTTAGGGTGTGATGACATGCCCTCCGGATCTTTTCTCCCAAGCAGCATATCTGGCTGGCTTAGATTAACCCAGACTCATAGCTTTTAGATAGCCAAAATCAAGCAAGATCATGACCATCATAATAGCAGGCTTCCTTATGATTGTCCATCTTCCCATGAAGTGGGGGTACGAGCACCGCTCTGCTGAAAGCATGCGGGAAACGGTGAGCTGGACCTTGAGTTACAACTGCCCAGCCAAACAAACATGGCATGGCCTCCGTTTGACAGTCTTTTAGTAAGAATGCCAGGAACAGTTTTGTACTCTGATACCCCATTTCTCTCATAAATTCCTGTTTACAAAAAATATCCTTACTGTGTAGGTCAATTATTTTTGACCAGGAAATAAGCCAATCATACATTGCCTAAAATAGACGAGAGAATCATACGGTGCAGTTGTCTCAAGAAACAATTTAACACAAAGCTGTACATAAAACAATTCTTACAATAACCGTCTATTAAGAATGCTACAGCGGTCTCGAGGCTGTGTCCTCAACCAGCAAAAGAAATGACCCGGGATTAAAGCAAATGTCTGTTTCTGAATCTGAGCTTATGCTGCGTGGTCGTGGAATATCCGTGGAGACGGGGCTCCTGCAGTGTACGCATGGGTAACCCATTAGTGTAAGTAGAAGGGAGTTAGTGAGTCGTATACACACAATTATTTTCAGCAACGTTACCCGGAGTGGTACAGATGTGGTATTGTGCACTACAAATATTTCTATTAATTGAATTCAGAGGCTTTGGGGCATTCATCTTTCAAGAGCTTCCTTTGGTGGCATTACATATTTACTGTAGGCTTCTGACACTTTGGGCTACAGATTGCTATGGCCAGATCTATTCTCTTAATGCCTTTAGGCTTTATGCAAAAGCTGCAAAGGAAAAAAAGAAACTTTCCTCTAAATATAGAACCGTACTCACTGTTTCAAATTCTTTTCACACATGCTGATTTTCAGCTTTTTGCTAGCTGATTTAATTCCATTCACAAGCTGCCCCCCCCCTTCCCTTCTCACTGAAGTAAAATACAACACCTGGGTTCTTTTTCTTGCATGCACTCTCCTTTTTTTTTTTTTTTTAGCACAGCATATAGAAGAGGGATGACCAGAAGAAAAACTTAAAAAAAGTGTATTGTTCAGTCTTTATTTTCAGATCGCCAAGAAACAAACCAATTGATGGAGCTGGGGCAGGCTACAAGAGTTTTTCTCCCTCTCTTTGTTTAAATAATGAACAGCTACGGTGCTACAAAATGCTACGCAAAGAATTCAAGTGTTCTTGGGGCTTTAAAAGAACTGAAAATATATTTTCTTTAATTTTTTTTTCTTTCCTACTACAAATCACTTCTTTGTAGTTCTTTACTTCTACTCTGAGCAAGTCCTAGCTGTGGGAGAATAGCACTTGGGTCTGACCCAGACTTGCCTGCATCCAGTGTTCAGCTCTTCCTTCGCAATAGGAATATACAGTACCTTTTTTTTACTAAAAGCCAAATTTCCTTGATGTTACTTGTGTCTGCTAGGGTAACTGTCACCAGTATATTAATTTAGTTTAATATTAGCTTGTGAATGGTAGATCACTGCTTTCAGGAATAAATGAGGAATGACCATCACCCATTTCTGCTTCTGAAACGGAAGCCCAGTGGCTCTGAAATGACCAGTTCCCTTCTGTGGTGCCCTCAGACACCTCGTGACTGGTCCTCTGACAGGGTGTTGCTGATAATTGGAAGAGCATGAAGTATGGATCAATGAGAGCTGTGTTTGCAAGGAGGATGGGATTAGATACTTTAGATGTGTTTCTGAATTCAAGGAATTAATATTTACAGAATTTGGCTGGTGTAACTGCATTAGCTAAGAAACGTTAAAAAAATTTTTTTTAAAAAACCAACCTGCTGATGCCAGCAAAACTTCCAGCATGGATGGTGCTATCCTGGCAACAGACCACTTTTGTCAGCTCAACTCATGGCACTTGGGGGCATTGTGTAATGAAGCTGGCAACAGCCATATACCGAGTCTTTGTCAGGAGAGTCTGAGAGTGCGGCTCTGCCAGAGAGGATCTCTGTTGTATACCAGCCATTATCTGCTTCCCGAGACTGTTCTGATCTTTGAGCATTTACTACTATTTACAGCCATGCAGCGTGTTCCTCATGAATGGATTATCCAGCTTTAGCACAGCATGCTACAGGCCATAGAGAATCCGGCCTCTGGCTTCCTCTGCAGCTGCTGGAGCAGCACAAGGCAGGAAGCCTCTGCAAATCCACCCGCAGGAGCGGGGTCTGTCCACAGCAGCACACTCATGCCAGAGGGCAAGAGCCCACTGCCCCGTAACTTGGCGCTTCTAGGCTGCGGAGTGACTCTAACCACTTAAAACTGAATGAAAATGGCTAAGGATGTTTTTGGTTTCTGGCTGATCTGAGCGTTGGGGAATACGTGGAGTCAGCATTCCCCGTAGCAGCCAGCTTGTAGGGTCTTGGAAAGATCTCCTTTGCCTTCCCTGTGAATATCAGAACTTGTGCCATGAGCTTCAGTCCTTCTTATCCCAGCTGCAGGAGGTAGAGTAAATGTTACTGTGCTCCTTGAGGAGGCCCTAGAAGAGACTTTCTCCCACTACACTTCCTGCTAGTTCTCTCCAAACTCTCCCGCCAACTCCCTGCTCGGTATCCACGTGTAATAACTGATTTATAGTTCACATTTATAGTTCATTTTGCAGTTAGTTGCTGTAAGTTTTAACACTTGCAGGGAGTCACGCATATCTCTCTCCATTTTTGCCCAGTAATTAATTGCTTAGGCAATTAAATGTCCCAGCAGTTTCTCAGTAATGACTCTTAGTGCGCGGACACTGACCATTAACCTGCAACCTGTGATAATACTGGCTTCTTTCTGCAGCCGTGTTAAGGACAGGAATAACAATTCAGCAGTTCCATCTTACACTTTTTGCATACAACTACACTCTCACTACATGGAATCTTTTATGTAAGTGAAAAGCACCGTGCCTGGAAACACAAATAACCCTGGCTCTTCAACGTGAATAGTGTGTCTGAAACCTCATCGCCCTTATAAGATGTATAACAACTGTGGTTTGAGGGAGAAATCCCGTGTTTGTGGAGTTTTTCCAGGCACTCCCGTGGGTGCACAGCTCACAATCACTACACTCACATCCCACATCTCCGGCAGTGACCACACCAGCTCCTTTTAGAGCCTGAAGGAATCATCTCTCCCAGGAGAAATTTTCATACTGATGATGTCTTTACAGCTCCAGGGTTTTTTTTAAAGTTTTTAAAGGTTTTTTTTTCCTACTTTTTTTGTTCACCGAGACCCCAGATCCTCTCCCGAGGAACTGCTTCCAGGACAGTCAGCCCCCAGCCTGTACAGCTGCACGGGGTTACTCCTCCTGATACAAGATCTTGCATTTGTTCTTGTTGAACTTCACGAGGTTCTGGTCAGCCTGTTTCTGCAGCATGCCCAGGGTCTTCTGAGTAACAACCCTGCCCTCCAGCACATCGATTCCTCATAGAATCACAGAATGGTTTAGGTTGGAAGGGACCTTCAAGATCATCCAGTGCCACCCCCTGCCCTGGGCAGCGACACCTCCCACCACACCAGGGTGCTCCAAGCCCCGTCCAACCTGGCCTTGAACCTCCAGGGATGGGGCAGCCACAGCTTCTCTGGGCAACCCCGGCCAGGGACTCACCACCCTCAGAATGAAAAATTTCTTCCTAATATCTCACCTAAATCTTCCATCTTTCAGGTTAAAAATGTTGCCCCTTGTCCTATTGCTCCACTCCCTGATCCAAAGGCCCCCCCAGCTTTCCTGGAGCCCCTTTCAGACACTGGCAGGGGCTGGAAGGTCTCCCCGGAGCCTTCTCTTCTCCCGCCTGAACCCCCCCAGCTCTCCCAGCCTGTCCTCCCAGCAGAGGGGCTCCAGCCCTCCCAGCATCTCCGGGGCCTCCTCCGGCCCCGCTCCAGCAGCTCCGTGTC
>VZSF01004288.1:10437-124707 GCA_013398295.1 Chionis minor
AGGTCCTCTCCTCGTCCCGACGGTCCTCTCCTCTTCCCGACGGTCCTCTCCTCTTCCTCGTCCCGCCGGTCCCGGCCGCGGCGGCCCCTGGCGGGAGGGAGCCAGGCCCGGGGCCGGTCGCGCCGGGGGAAGGCCGGACTCCGCGCCCGGCCCCGCTGCCTCAGAGCTCGCCTCAGGCTTCTCCTCAGCGTCCTCCATGTTGCCGCCAGCGCTGCCCTCGCGGAGAACACGTAAAGTTTGCTCCTGTGATGTCCCTCCACGAAGCTTGTCTCTCTGGGCCTCTTCTTTTTCTTGTTGTTGTTGAACGAAAGTGCGATTCTAGCTGGAGTTCGGCCTTAGAGTTGTAAAACACCTCTTAAAGACAGCAAATGTGTTCTCAGCCGTTGTAAAACACTGATGGGTGGAAAGTCCTCCTTGGCTTTGCCAGATGCCTGTGAGGTGAGGATTTTCCAGCTAATTGACATAACCAAAAGGTTGTCTGTCTCTGCTCAGCATCACCTCCCTGCTGCCAAATGATGTGTCTTGAAAAACCTGATTCTCTTTTTCCTTCTGGCTTCGCAATGTACAGACAGTTCACAATACTCATTACGAAGTGCCTGATCTGCTTAAATGCTAAAAACCTCCAGCAAGTATCTGAGACCCCTGAGTGGAAGCAAACCTCCATGGAGAAGCAGCTGGCTGATGGCAGATGAAGGGGCCATGTGGGAAGGAGAGGGCAGTGTTTGAAGTGGCACCATGTCTTTCGCCACAACTCTTCCCCCAGAGCTAATGACTTTTGATAAATGACTTAGGATCCCAAGTGCCTGAGGTCTCTGCCAAATTAGTGATACTCAAAGAGCTGAAATAGCTTATTCCCTTTTCCTGCATGGTCAATAGAGAGAGCCAGATGTCCCCAATATGTGATCTAAAAAGTACATGTTCTGGGAAGGGTTCTTATCTCTCCTGATGTGGCCAACGGCAATATGTTACTGTCATAATCTCCAAATTCTGTTGCTGCTGGTAGAACAAGAATCCAGCCAGAGGTCTCTAAAGAACATTCAAGGGTGCCTTTTTTCTTTGAATTTGTAAATAAGAAAAAAATGAACTGAGATGTAGTGGGGCTCGTTTCATCAGCCTACTGAACAATGCGCTCTGAGGGTACAAATTTTATCTAGGAAGGGGGTAGCCTGGTGTTCAGCTGGGAATCTTTAGGACTTCCGTGAAAACAGCATCCCTGCGGCATTGTCTGGTTTGATGCACAGGTTTGATGCTTACTTTGGAAAACGCCGCCAGTATAAACATGGTGCTCGACTTTAGGTAATCCTTCTTCCTAAAGTCATGCTCTGGTTATAGAGAAATTCCTCATACACAGTCATTGAGCTCATGCTTTGCAGACGGCTGTAACGAAGCCCTGCAAACCTCACTGACCCCAGGGTTCTGCTTTTACGTACTTCTTCCCTGGCAGCTCGCGTTTCAGAGCTGTCAAGTTTACCAGGTTTTAGTTGACATTTGGATAAAATTGTAATAAAATCCTCATTTTGGCATCTTTTGTTTGCTCCTGTGCATCACCTAAGGTTGGGAGCAGCTACTTGAATCTCCCAGTATAGTGCTCAGTCCCAGAACAAGCTAATCTCTGTCTTACACACATTTTGGAACTACCTCGCTCTGAACAGTAAGCCAGTGGTGGAACTAATCCTTGCACAGTCTTGCTGCTGGGAAAAGGGAAAAGCTGCAGGGAGCACAGAATAATTGAAAACACGGTGTCTTGAACAGAATCCTTCCTTAGCAAGCTTTTTAGTGGACCTGGAATGATAATGGAGGCACAAAATAATTCTTACTAATAGGAGGAGAAATATTTTAGGTGAAGATTTAAATCTCTTCCATGCTCTCAAAATGCCATTTTGAGGAGACTGTGGTGGGCCCAAAACGGCATACACAGCCCCAGCTCTCCTGTCGGGGTTGGGAAATCACTCTGCTGGTTGGGAATATTTCCATTCTGCTTTGCACATGGATCACTTCTGCCTTCCTTTCTCACTTTACCTTAATTGTGGTCTAGGGTCCTTACCATTCAGGGTCTTGTGGAGCATAGCCAGCAAGTTCTTCCCTCACACTGCCTGCTCTAATTACTCTGCTAATTATTAGTTGCTCATCAGCAGCCTGTTGCTTCTATCTAATTCCTTTGAAGGTTTGTCTACATGTGCGAGGTTTATCACTTTGGCAGTAGCAGTGAAAGCACCGGTAGTGGAATTTGTCTTTCTGGGGCTGGGAATAGCTGGGTGAGTTATCTAGGGTATTTTCCAGAGCTATTTTGAACATCTAGACACTGAGAACTGAGCTTATTTTTGAGATCTACCTTAGCATGAGGTGAGATGTGTCCAGGAATTACTGGACTCTGACATGGATGACTATATTGTAGGCATCTAACCTTAATTGAGAGAAATCCCAGTCTCAGCATGAAGACAACTGTATTGGTACAAAAGCCTGTTACATTGGAGGAGCTGCTGGGATATAGGAAATACGCCTTTTCTGTTGAGGTAATTCTCAGCAAGCTAGGGTGGGGGCTCCCACGATAGACAGTGATCCTAGGGAAATCATTGGTCTGAGTGTAATTAGGGTACCAAGAGAAATTCAGTTTCATAGGTCTGAAATAGGGGGTAGGCCTGGATTCTGCCTAACGCTTCTAAGTCAACTGTTTGGCTCAGAGGGGTCTCGGGATATTTATGTGATCTATGAGAATTACGGTTGAAGCCACAAAACCGTCTTCTTGGTGACAGAGCCTGGAAGTTTGGCAACATCCATAGGCATCCCAGGCACCACAAGAGAAGGCTGGAGACCCACTGACATGGGGCAGATGATGACAACAGGCCCAGAGGAGTGGCAAACTTGAGTTGTCACCCCATTGTGTTCCTCTCCAAAGCCATCTGTGTTTGCAACCCTTTTAAGGACGTGCGCTGCAATGAAACCATATGTGTTTTCATTTGGTAAGACAGCTTGTGGTGAAAATAGACGGGTTGTTAACAGGACAGGCAGATGGCAAATTTGCTGCGATGTCATGATTACTGTACTTCAAAGAGATAATCAATAATCAGGCAATTAGGTTCTTGTTAAATCAGAAGCAGACTCTGAGAAATTCAGGAGGATGCATTTTCAAAGCATCCTTCTGAGATTCAGGGATGGAGCTTCTGTGCAGCGAAAGAAATTTCTCGTGAAACTCCTACAGATCACTTAATAATACATAGCTCTTAATCACAGCTAATGGCTCACAGAAGTAGCTGATGGGCAATACATTAACATCTTATGAATGATAACTTTATTACGTTTCAAAGTGAGTGTCTCAACTTCCTGTATGGTTTCTCCTTTTTTTCCTTCCTTTTTTTTTTTTTTGGTAAGACTCCTTTTCTTTATTTTAAATTTTTAGAGGTTTTTTTGGAGAATTTTAACCAAGATCTGACATAAATTAAAGTTTCTGACTTTAAGAACTATTTTAAAAATAACAGACAAAGCTTGACTGAAAAGAGGTAATCCCGTTGTTGATCATAAAGCGTGTTTTTCTGGTAGACTGTATATGTGGATTTCAATGAGTGTAGGGAAAGAGGACATTACTGGATGTAGCTGATAATTTTTTGGTGTGCCAACTTCCATTTTAATGAAGTGAATTGATTGAAACCAATATGGTTTCAGTCTAATCAAATAGTTAATAAGTCTACTAGTCTAATTAACTTCCTTCGCAACGTTGGCTGGGTTAGAGTGTTAGATAAGGGACGAACAACTGACATCATCTACCTGGACTTGTGCAAAGCATTTGACACTGTCCTGCATGACATCCTTGTCTCTGAATTGGAGAGACGTGGATTTGGTGGATGGACCACTTGCTGGATAAGGAATTGACTGTGTGCCTGCACACTCAAAGAGTTGTGGTCTACGACGCGATGTCCGAGTGGTGTTCCTCAGGGGTCGGTGCTGGGAACGGTGCTGTTTAACATCTTCCTTGGTGACATGGACAGTGGGATTGAGCGCACCCTCAGCAAGTTTGCCAACAACACCGGGCTGTTTGGAGCGGTCAGCGTGCTGGAGGGGAGGGATGCCATCTGGGGATCTGGCCATGCCTGAGAGGTGGCCCCATGCCACCGTCATGAAGTTCAACAAGGCCAAGTGCAAGGTGCTGCAGGTGGGTCGGGGCAATCCCAAGAATGATTTATATTTACTGATCTCTCAGGATCTTTAGTCCTTTCTAGTAAATTCTGTTAAAACTGCAGCTTAGTCAAAGCTCAGTGATCTGGCATTTGCTGCTTCTGTTGTTTGTATAGCTGTGGTGTTGTAGGGTAACGGTAAAACCTTAGGTGCAGTCAGAGGAATATGGAAACTTCCTTTCTTGACGCAGAGCCAAATTCTCTCACTGGGGTACTGCTCAGCACTGGTCGGGCTGTTAAGGGGTATCACAAGCTAAATAAGCTGTTCCTTAAGACTGGTTGCAAATAGATGTAGTCCCACTGCTTTCCAGCTGGATAAGGGGTGCAGGTACTCCTTAACAGCCTACATGCAGAAGGAACAACTTTAGGACATGAGAGTGTCGTGTAGGGAACTTTAAAACCAAAAAGGAAAAAAATCTTAGAGGTGTTAAGTGATGCAAGTGCAAAATGGACGCCTTGGAAATCAGGTCTCATTCATGCAAAGCAAGGAGGAAGAGGAGCCAGGGCTATAAGATTCAGATAGCATAAAACTTGGGGCATAAAACTTTGATGATGGACAGCTTAGCCTACCAGGCAGAGTTATAAAGAGACCGAACATGTGGAAGTTAAACCAGAGAAATTTAGACTACAAGTAAAACATAAATGTTTAACAGTGGTTAGTGAAGCTTTGGGACAATTCACTAAGGACAGGGCTGGATTCTCAATCATTAGCAATTTTTAAGTTAAAAAAAAGATTGCTTTTTTCCCCAGAAAGATATTTTCCAGTTGAAATACAAATTAATTCAGGCAAAGCCAATGGCTTGTATTATGCGGAAAATCAGATCTCGTGTTCATTGTGATCCCTATTTGCCCTGAAGTCTCTGACTTGCTTTGACAGAACTTGAAATGTGTTTCCCTGCCAGCTGTTACCGATGAGATTTGTGGTTTAAATTGTTATTTCTTTCCTATTGAGATTCGCTGGCTGTGTAGGAAAGCTGTTTTCTGTGGGCTTTCTTCTGAAAGACCCTTTTGGAGTTCATCATGCAGTCTGTGCATTTAGGGACTTGAGTCCAGCCGGAATGTCCAGTTTGTGAGAGCTGGGGCACCCGGCTTTTGAACGTTTGCCCATAATCAAGAGCTCTTTCAGGAAGATAATACAAATCGCTGCTGGATTCATTCAGATCTTAAAGCAGACAAGCTTGAAATGTCTGTTTGAGTCTGTAGAGAGATATATATATGCACAAAACAGTGTGTATATGCTGTTCTGTTATACCAGAGTTCTGGGATTAAAGCAAATCTTCAGTGTCTGAGGTTTTGACTGAGTAGATACTTTTTATTTTATTTTTTCCGGCCCTAAACGAACTCTTCTTTCACCTATGGCAGCATTTTCAGCCATAAACTCTGCCCCTTTCTTTGCCTTGAGGATGATGTCCATCTGTATATTGTTGAATTCAGCCAAAGTTACTCCCACAAACTCAACAGAGAGAATCCATAAGTCTTTGGCTCGTTATGAGAGTCGGGGAGCAGGTCTTCTAACTAGATTACCTCATCGACGAGGGTATTGCTCTGTATCAACACATGTTCCACAATAAGCAGGTTTTTTGTTAAACACTCTGTGCCATCTTGAACCTGCCATTGTTGGAGTTCAGCTTGTGTTTGCTTTTATGAAATGCCTAATACACGAGTCAGGAAATACATTAACCCTCTTACTCCAATTATATACACAGTAGGTGCACTATTGGCAAAGCAAATGAATGGTGAACTTTGCATCCCCAAAGAAGCCTCTCTTCTAGTGAGTGCTCCTGACTATTCCATATTCATCATGGATAATGTGCTCTCTCACTGTGAGATACATTTAAATAGACTACTCCTAACTCCACAGGCAGAGTATGTGTTGCTCTTCAGCCTTTAAAAAGCAATTCAAAGAGAGACTCGTTGCCTCACAGCCTTCGCAGGTTTTGCGCGCCCTGTCTCAACTGCCGCAAAGCTCTATATCACAAACTGCCCATAAAGCGGATTGGAAACTTCAGACGGAAACTGCCAGCTCATGAATGTGAATCACTTCAAGCAAAGATGCTGATTTTGCTAGCAGTGGTAAATGGCAATCTCTTTTCATTAATGTAAAGTTACCCTTTTATGGGACAGCTTTTTGCTTTTCACCTGAGTTGGTTGGAGGGGAGGAGTGCATGTGCACTTGTAAACTGAAATACTGAACAGTAAAATCTTTAATCCAAATGCTTTGATATTTTTACTTGCATTTTCATTCCAAAACTTTTGAGCGTAATCTTTCTAAATCCTTATTTAAAGGATCCTAAAGTGCAGGAAATATTTACAAGTTTGTAAAAGAACAAACCATACAGAATTCAAACTTTTCATTTGACCTGTTTTTTTAATTTATTTTTGGAGTGCTGAAAAGTTTTATTTCAGTTTCACATGGAACAGGGCTTTCCTATTGTAAAACCTGCCAGTAATTTTTCTCTTTTTGCTGCAATAAGTTGGCATCCTCTCTTGAAACACTGAAAAGTGAAGGTGGTTTTTATTCCGTGGGATATATGAAAGCCTGTGTTTGTAGAAGACCTTTAAGGTTGTGTCACAGGAAGACAGGACCTGATCGCAGCGTGCTGCTTGCTGGTCACATCTGAATGAACAGTCCTGGAATGCCAGGTTTCCTTGCAGGAAGGTCCCAGGACAAGCTGGTCTTTGACTACCTGACAACATAACTAAGATCCACCTATAAGCTGCGCCTGTCTGAAAGAGCATTCTGTAGAGTGTTCATAGGCACACTTCACGTCTCGTCCTTCACCGTGTATCCCTGCTTCCAGGTGATGTGTGCTCAACATGTGCAGCAGTGCCTGGTGTGCTTAGACACGTGGGGGAAGCCTTGAGGGATTTAGCACCCTGAATATTCATCTTCTCCTCAGTAGGCCTGGCCTATTGGTTTCCATAGTGACTCTGCATGAACGTAGGAGACCCGCAGGTTGCTGCGCGGCGTTTCGTTCTTGTTAGGTTTGCCCAGTCGTTCTGAGCCTTCCCAGCCAGCTGTGATTTTCCAAAACAAGCCTTTGGTTTCTCAGCGAGCACCAAACCTGCACCTTGCTCTTCCCCAAATGGTTGACCTAGGAACTCCCCCGTACGCACAGCCTCATCCTTCTGAGGGATACAGGACCCCTGCCAAGATGCTCCTCAACCTTGTAAAAAGGCTCCTTCTATGTATACCTGGTTCTTCTCACCCTTGTGCGTATGCTAAAATACTACTGTCCCTTTTGGGTGAGCAACAGTTCCCTTCCAACACTTCCTCTTGCCTTTGCGAGTGGCCCAGAGCTGCCTTTGTGTTGACTGCACTCCGCGCTGCGAGTGATTAAGGTCTCTTTGGGAATGCCTCTGTCTCCCTTCAAAAACCCCTCCCTCTCCAAAGAAAACACCCCTTTTCCTGGCCAGTGTTTGGTGACCCTGGGGATCTGGCTATTACGAGTTCGGGACACAGCATGTTGACAAGAGGTGTGGTTTTCAGGAAAGGATTTTCTTAAGTGTGTGTGTGGGAAGTAAAATGAAGAGGAGCTGATGATTTACTGTTATCTGTGGTAATAGCACTGACTTCAAGATCCCAGAAATACGGAAAGTGATGTGTGTTTGAGGAAAGTGTTAGAGAGAGCTGCAAAGGGATAGACGTCGAAGGGGCGTCTGGTTGTCTGGTGCTGCAGTAGTCTTCTGCCAGCAGAAGGGTTGTGGTGTTAGTGTGTGCTGTGACAGCTTCAGGAACTATAAGAATGGGCCTAGGTAAGCCTGTATTTATTTACAGAACTCATATTTCTTCAGATTCTTTGCAGGTTTCCTTGTGAGGCTCCTTACATTCACTGGGCACAAATGAACCTAACACAAGGGGTAGATTCTTTAACAGCAGAACACGTGTTTACTAATGAACTGGCATGGAATTAGAGGTGTTATGCTTATGGTTACGATCTCTGGAGGATATTCCTGTTTTAGGTGTCTGCTTTAACTGTCTCCTTGTTTTTTTGTTTCTGTTGGCTTCTTCTGTATTCAGTGGAGCCCAAGCTCTGGATGTGTTTGGAGATTTCCCACAAGTGAGGAAAAAACGAGGTCAGGTAGCTGAGCAGTTTCTCTGAAACTGTAGTCCAGTTCAGGGCACACTATCATGTCTCATGCAGCTCTAGCTAGCTGAATGCTTTTTCCCCAAAGTAAAAGCCTATTTTGATTTGAACGAAAAATTCCTATAAGAAAATGTTTAATAAATGTATATGTGCATATAAGCACATTCTGACATTGTTTTCATATTCCGACATTTACATTGTACATTTTTCCAGTTTATTTTGCATTTCATTGTTCGTCAACAGTAGACCTTAACAGATGCTACTATTAATGAATATGCAATACAACTATTTTAGAATTGTATAATACTTCAGATAAGTGCAGCAGTTACTTAGCACTGACTGAAAGTCTCATCTTTTCTACATCCAAATATCTCCTGCTTATTCTGTAAAGTGCCAAATTGTTTGATTACACCAAGCTGCAGACATTTTCATCTAGAAAGAGATGAGACATTTCAATCAGTGCTGAATAGCAGCAGCACTTAATGATGTGAAAAAACCCTAAAAAACAGTCTACATTAATTCTTATGTGATGTCATTTTATCTGTGCCAGTGGGAGCAGCGTGTTTCATGAAATAATGGGGAAATAATAAAACTAATATAAACTGGAGCATAATTCCTTTTCTGAAACTGGGGAATATTTTTAGAAAGCCGATATCTTACAAAATTTCGGTTTAATGAAGTATTATATCTTGAAAATGAATTGTCAGATGTTAATTTCTGGGGAAATAGGAATTCTGAATTTCATAAGACTCTTTTCAGATTCTCTAGCCTAGTTTTCTAAGAAAATGAGGCTGCTGTGTTTGGGCTGCCTGTGCACCTGTCTGTCTGCTTCTTTCCATTAGTGTGTTTTGAACCCATCAGTCAAGTTCAGGTGAATTTGGTGAGGAATTAGAGGTCTTGAAGATAATAAAGATCCTAATGAATTTTGTGAAAATCCAAAGCTAGATAATGGATCCCATAAGTGTCTCCACCGAGGAGACAGCAATGACATGAATTCACTTACTATTCATGAGAGTCGCGGGGGAAAAGGTTGTGCTCTGCGATTGCTAGAAGGCTGCACTTGTAGCATGCCCATCCGTAGGGAATCAGACTTACATTGTTCCTTTGCTTGTGAAATGGTTTTATGCTGGAATTTAAATGTGGAGAAGGGATTCAACTCATCCCACTTCAGATGCAGCAGCAAGGCGCGTACCTCAGAACAGTGCTGTTTTCAGAATTAGTGGAAATAGGCACTTCCAAATCCAGTAATTCTTCTAAACTTCTGTGGATGTATCATTAAGAGAAAGTGACAAAATTAAAATATAAATCTGCAGGTCTTGGTACATCCTATGAGAGGTTTTAGTCCTCTGAAGTAATAAATGTTCAGGTGCTTCTAAATTAGGACATCCTCTTTGCTTCCAGTTTCATAGATCATAGAATGGTTGGCGTTGGAAGAGACCTTAAAAGACCGTTTAGTTCCAAGCCCCTTGCTGCGGGCAGGAATACCTGCTGCCATCTCCTAGCACATCTCAGCAAAGATTGTCCATCGTGCCAAAGCCCAGCTTCCGATCCAAAGCCCAGCGTGAGATTTAGTTATCATCGGATTTAGACAGATACAAATGAGAAAAAGCTTAATTCCTTTTTGTTGTATGAAAAAACACAAAGCGTAGTCCTGCCAGCCTCTGGCTCACGCCGGGCGTTCTGCTCCTGGTAGTTGTTCTCTTGGTTTCAGTAGAGTTGCTCGTTCAGGGGAGACATTGCAGGTCCACAGACAGGAAAACTCACTTTTCTCAGGTTGCCTGGCAGAACCAGAGGTATTTAAAAATGTGTGCCAAAAAAATGCCATTGGACCAATTTCCTGGAAGAGAAACACCACCTCTGCGTTTTATGGCACGAGGTTGATGTTCATCAACTTCTTTGGGAAATCAGGAGAATATGTTTGAGCTTTATCCCATAGTGCCTGCATTCTCTGTGTAGGAGGAAGCAAGCCAAACATGATTCATAATATTTGCACAGAGCCTCTCCTGCACTGGGATTAAAGTAAATCTGGAAAGCTTTAAATTTCAGGAATCCCACCTCATAAAGAGGTTTACATTCAAAACCCCAGTGCTGCCATTCTGGCTGTGGGATCCCAGAAAACAGTCCTGAGAAAAAACCCACCTATGGACAAAGATACTCGGGACTGGATTACAGTGTGACGCTACAGATCTCCATCCACAGGTGTGAACGTCAAGCCATATGTATGAGCATTGGATCAACCTGTAAAAGCAACAGCTATTCTTTAAGTGGTGGCTGTAGCATGTATTCCTCATTTACAGTCCCTCCAGGGTGGGGACATTAATGTGAATTATAACTGAGCTTCAGGGGAAGGATCTGCAGCGAGGCAGGTGGCAGCTCTTCAGACAGAGCACGAGTAGCTGCAATTCCTCTTTGTGTCTGAGGTCACAGAGGGGTGCGTGTGGGGCACTGGGCACGCATGTGTGAAGCTATTTTGCACTTTGCCATGTCACTTCTCAAAAGTGACTTCATGCATTCAACAGCTGGAGGAGTATCTCCTGCCACAGTGGGCCTTTAAGGGTCATCTACTGTGAATAGCTTCTGCATCCGTGGAGCATGGGTGATGGTGATTCAAAGTGACAGGAGCGTCTTCTAGCCCACGGCATTGTCAGCAAGCCAGACTGCTCAGAGATGACAACCCAGCCTCCTCAACAGACTCAGAGCTGTCACTCCCCATTTGGCTGAAACCAGTGAGGGCTCTGATGAACTGATTTCAGTGAGAACACGTAAACTGCAACCAGTGCAAAGCGCACAATGGAGGTGAGGTTTGATTCTGAAGCCTCTGGAGGTGTGAAGGGGATGAGGGAGGCTTGTAAGCCAGAACCAGGGCAGAATGCTGGGTCAGAACTAACTCCCTTGGAGCTGGGATGATGGTTATAATATTGGGATGCTGGCCGGAAGTCTTGCTGGTGAAAGAGTACCAGGAGATGGTTGTGCCTCATCCCTGATGAAGGGCTCTTTGCTGCCACAAAGCACGCACTCACTTCAGTGCACTTGCTAATGGGTTTCAGCCACTGTAAGCTGGAGCCTCCTGTTTTAGGGCAATAATCATCCTCAAGCATTTATCTACATTCAAGTTGTTCAGGCTTCTGAGACCACTTGTCCAGATTCTTTCACTGTGTATTGTATCCACATTTCCAGATGTGGACTTAACTGAACTGACCAGTTTGCCTTTTGGAGGAAAAGAAGATGGTCTAAGCCACGGGGTCATGGAAAAGGGAACCTGTGCCAAGCAGGGTTGTATAAAAAGGGCCTATCTCGTGTCTTTGGCTTGTGAAATAGGGAAGATGCATCCCTGTGATGGGTGGTGTAGTCTTTATATCTTGGTCACAGAATGGGTCCATGCGCTTTGATCAATGTTACTTCTGGGGAACATCTCCACGAGGAAAAGGCTGAGTATAAAAACATGTCTATTCCCCTAAGCTTAGATCCTCCTTGTGAACTTGCACCAGAACTGGAACGGTAACTTCAGGGTTAGATAAATGTCCAAACAGCTGTGAGCATGATAACGAGGAGAGAGGTCTCTTGGATATGCACTTCTAATGCATAGATACCAGATGTTTGCTTGCTAGTGCCTGTTCATTTCCTTCCTGACGCTTGAAACAATGGTGTTTGTATTGAGATTTTGAATAATAAATAGCTTTAATTTGACATGTGCTAAGGGGGATTTTGAGTGACTAGCCAATGCTTGGGTGGTCAGTGCAGCTCAGAGTAAGAACTCATAGAGTTCTCATAGAGTAGATGTCTGTATTCAGGGAATCACACTGCAGGCAACCGTTTGAATCCCACCTTACTGACCAAATGTCAATAGTATTTGAACACAGCAAATTGAATTTTTTTTCGTTTGATATTTTGAGTTTCCTACATCCAGTATCACGAGGTAAAATAATGTACGGTAGGGAGAAGACCCATGAATAAAAAAGAAAGAGTGTGGAAGGTCTGCAGAAGTCCAGGAAAATCTGCTGGGGTCAATCTTCATATTTTTCAGGTAGCTGAAAATTTTTTGATTGGCTTGAGAGAATCATCTGGTTTGTGTGCTTGTTCAGTTAGAGCATGTAGTTCCTTGAGAATCGCATAATACATAGTTTAATGCAGGCGTTTCAAACGGAGACTAAAACAGCTGCAAAGACCTGTGGGTTGAGACAGGCTGCCCTCATGCTACATTCCACTGAGCAAGGTCAAACATACTACGTTAAAGCAAAGAGCACGAAAACTTGTGGGTCTAATGATTGCCCAAAATGTCTAGGGAATTTATTTGTGTTGATTCTTGCAAATCACTTCTACTTGTCAAGTTCACCTGCTTCACTGAGACCTGTGCTGAAACTTATTAATTAGTCCTTTGCAAAGCACTTTAGATTTTCAGATGAAAGGCACTACAGAAGTCCAAAGGATGTAGAACATACATTAGCAGCTGAGAGCTGTGTGAAGAGTTGGAGAATGTTGAAAGGAATCCTGGCAATTAATTTACACTTAAATAGAAGGTTTTATTTTTCTGAAAATTAAAAAAAAAAAAGTCAAACCAAAATCAAGAAGTAAACATTGAAAGGTTCAAGACCTGCTGGGATAAAGTGATGCATTCCTATTTGGTATTTGTTCAGTTTTGCTAATCAAAGCCTTAAGACTTGAAAATGTAGTGATTGTATGATTCTCAAGAATAATGCACATAAAATATGTAGAGATTCATTTGCTTCTGTGAAAGGCAGGTAGAATAAAGCTATTAAGAAACTGAGGATGCTGTGGTGAAACAGACTGTTATACAGGGAATGAAAAATGGTTTGTCTGCCTTCTCATCTGAGCTGGCTAAAATATAAGAAGCAACCAGACAGCCCAGAAAATATCATTAGACTTTTGAAGATGTGCTAGTGTGGTGCTACGTAAAGGTGGGGAATGAGAAAGGAGTGACAGAGTAGAGGTAAGAGAAAGAGTTATAGTTTAAAAAAAACCCTACAGTGAAACCCCTTAATTACAGGTGATTTTATGTGTGTCTTTTTAAATTAAAAAAAATAAATTGAAATTACAGAAATCCACTCTGGATGCTGCTGGCAGATCTGAGGAGGGATTAGCATCTGTTATGGAAGTTACATCATCATTTCCTTTTTTTTAAGATCATGTTTGCAGTTTTCGTGTAATATGACAGCTTTGAGGTTGGTGACAACCGTGTGAAGTGCCAGCCTCGTGCATTAGATGGATCGTGTGGTACCCCAGCACCGAGGTGCTGAAGGGGACTTTTCCTGCCAATACATATTTCAGCAGCTGCTGGGCAGCAGTTCTGAGAGCAGCAGAACTGTCCTGCCCGGTCAAGAGCCTCAGGAGAAATAGCTGGTGGTTGCCTCAGTTGCAGAGGAGTGAGGAGCAGGGTGCTGGGCAGGCACAGCTGGCAAGAAAGAGGAGATGAGAGATACCTTGAGCAGTGTAGCCAGAGAGGGAGCAAAGGGTCCCTGCGCACTCAAACATGTGAATTTGGACTGTGCAATTAAACGTACGGACCAAGCTGGGTGTAATTACCTAGAGAACTGCTATCAATCTTTACTGAAGTCCAGAGAGACAGGCAACCAGTTTGTGCTCACATCAAAGCATCTCTTTCTAAAATACATGAACTTTGCCCTTCTTCACCATCCACAGAGATCTGTTGTTTTCCATTCTTGCAGAGCAAAATTCACAAAGTCTGCAAGTATAATACAAGGATGTATGTGGGGGAAGGAGGAGAGGATATGTTAATTTATTTTTTGAATATTTCCCTTTGAAAACAAAAAATCTCATCCGGAGGATGTGAAGCCTCTAGGTAATGAGACCTCTTGGTTCCACATAGGTTGTCCCTTTGTTTGGATGCTGACAGGCTTAAAAAAATTAATTCTATTTGTCAGTAAATATTCACCTCAGGAACAGGGATGTGACTCTTTCCAGAGTTTTTGCACCCACTGGTTTTGCCCACCTCCTAATGCTGAATGATTTGTGGATGATCTCGAGTATTATTTGGTCTTTTTTGTGACAGAAAAAGTAGATGGTCCCAAGGCAGTGATTTCTTATGGATTTTTTTTGCTGAATGACTCTCTAGAAGCCCCTCTGGCTACAGTAAGTCTCTTATTTCTAAGAAAACTACAGCATAGAAAAGAAGTGTTTTATTGTTTCCTTATGTGTTAACTTGTCCTTGGTAGATTTTCAGAACAGGCTTGACCTTTGCCTGCTGCTGTCTTCAGGGCTGTTGTTACCAACTGGAAACCATGAGGAGCAAGTGGTGAGAGAATGGGAAAGGCTGGAAACTAGGCAAACATGTTTACAGATAAAGCAGCAAACAGATGGGGTGAGCAATTTCAACGAAAGCAATGCACAACCCATCTCATTGCCCAGAATTACACAAGGTTAGTGTCCTGTTTTCTTTGTGACTTTAGTGACAGAAAATCTTGTCTGGAAACTCTCTATGTCCTTTTATCCTGAATTCAGATATTCAGACTTTTACATCAGCTCATAATCACAGCAGAGGGCTTTAATCTAATAATGAAATTCTGATCTGAACAACTACTGACCTTGGATTCCCTCTGCCCAGTGGCCAAATGAAAAATCTGAGTTAAGTTCTGCTTCCAGGTATGTCTTCTTGAACTACCTTTCTCCTCTGCTAGGTCAGCTCCCGCATCTGTAGCACAGATGATGTTATGCTCAGTGACATTTTCCACCTGGTTTCCCAAGAAAGTCTTGAAACTATCTATCCATCAGCTCTGACCTGAAGTCTGATAGTGATAGTTTGGTTTTTTCTTTAAAGAAACACAACCTGATATACTTGCTCTGAGGGTTTCTTGAAGTCAGAGAAGAAGGGAAAGAGCAAACATCTCTGCCTCTACAAGAGCAGAGGGTTGTTCCCAAAACAGATTTGAATGACCTGACAGTATGTATGCAGAGATTGGTTGCTTTTATTAAACTGTAGGAGGGGAGAAATAGTTCTCCAAATTAGGGCTTAATTCCAATCTGTATTTTGGGCAGTCTCTGATGCTACAGGTTGCAAGTACTGTGTTCAGGTGAGGTTTTCAAAGCAGGGTGGCTTGGCCACTTGGAGCAGCACGTTTGGCTTTATGCAGCTGTTACCACTCTGGGCTGCTTTTAATCGGCTACAAATTCAAAAAAATTTCTGACAAATGTCCGTGCTCATTTCCCATGTGCTACCTGGTAGAAGGGGGTTTAGCTGCAGTTATAGCTCTTTTCCTTGCATGGCAGCGCTGTGGTTCCGGCAGGCATGGGGCAGAGCACAGGTTTTCCACACCGGTGAGCCATGCCCAGTCTTTAGGGCGGGGCTGGCCAGGGGAGGGGAAGGGAAGTGGCACTTTGGGAGTGGGCTGGGGTGTCGCGGGTCGGACGGTGCGTGGCAGTAGGGTAACCCTATTTCTGCATTCTCTCCACCAGCGTTACTGTAGTCGTTTGCCTGTTTCCCTTTGCTGTTCTGTTAAATTGCCTTTATCTCAACTCACGAGTTTTGCCTTTTTGGTCTGATTTTTCCTCGCCGCTGTGAGGGGTTGGGTGAGCGGCCGCGTGGTTCTTCGTTGCCGGCTGGGGCCAAACCACGGCAGGCAGCAATGCCGACAGCCCTGGTGCATGAACCCTGTGCTGCGCTTCGGTGTACGAACGAGTTTTATACTTGTATCACCTTCATCTTTTCAACAAAAGCTTCTGGCTTGCACTGAGAAAAATGAAGACAGAACTAGGGCTTGCCACGTATGGCAGGAATTATGATGTCCTTCTAACTGAATGAAAAGTGTTTCATTTCAAATGAGTCTCCGTGACCCACCACCACTCTTACTTTTCTCGAGTACACGTGAGGCTGCTGCACCTTTCTCCTTCCCTGCACCCTACTAGTCTTTTTTCCCCAAAAAATTAAGTTGTGGGCCCTCTGAGGCAGGAATAACGCACCTGCCAGGTTGTAGAGTCCCTATCAGCTCCAGTAGTAATCATTAATCTTAAGTAGCTTTGTGATTTGCTAACCCTTTTGTAGAAGTACAATATATGACTTGTGTAAGATGTATAAGCACAAAGGTCCTAGAAACCATCTAAGGTCCTGAGTCATTTTTGTATACTCCACCTTAGTGCTAGGAAATAACCTTCTCAAACGTGTAATGCCTTCCCCTCTCCTGCATGCAAACTTTGATTCTTTAAGGATTTTCTCCATCACAACACCCTTTCTAGAGGGAATGTTCCTCTTGGCTGTCTTTTCCCTCTGCCTGTTACCTTGGAGGGAGGGACAGTCCTGGTGCAGAGTTCCTCTAAGCTTTTTCTTTTAACCTTGAGTGGTTTCATCCTCCTCAGCCACCTGAAAATATCCTGTCCTGGAGGGCCAGCTCCTGCCCTTCGTATGCAACATTCAGGTACGTGTGAACTGTCCTCCTTTGCTGGTAGATTGTCTCCATATAGCTCTATAGTAACCTTTCTTAAGCAGTCTGGTGGTGTAATGAACTCTTAGGGTTATGAAACAGCTGTTCATCAGAACGTTTAATCATCAATTAAAATGATGGCTGTCTTATTCAGTATCTTCTTCCCCATCTAAGGTGGCTGAGGATTTGAGGAAGCAGTGCTTTATGGTAGTGATGCTCAGAGAGCTAGAAAACGTGGCAGAACCATAGGATGAGTCTCAGTCCAGCAGCCTCTGTAACCTCCTATCTTCTTTGCATTTATTATTTTTATATCCCATCTTTCCTCTGTTGTGAAAGACAGTTTAATAAACATAATCTGATTAGCTGTGACAGAGTTTGTGCGGGTTTAATACCAGAGTTCATACAGGTGCTGCCACAGGCTATAACAAATGAAAATAAAGCAGACCTTCATTTTACATCTTGTCTGAGCTACAGCATCTGTAATAGCACAGTACCTTCTAGCTCCATGTCATAGCATTGATCCAGCTTTGATTCAGATAAAAGATGTCTATTTCCACACTCTTGTAAGCGCATTCCATGGTAGCTGGGATGGTCTTCCCAATCACAGCCAGATCGGATTTGGTCCTACTTGGTATAGTTTCAAAGAGCTGAAAATGCTTTGAGTAAAGGTAGAAAATGTGCTGGAAAATGAATCCCACAGAGGTGGAGGTCTAATGCATTTAAACCCCATTCCAAGTATTGCCTGACCTGACTTCTTTGGACTTGTGAGGCAATTAGGTGAACGCGTTAATAGAGTCAAAGCAGTTTCCTGTAGACAAGCAAGGGACTGGCTCAGCGAGCCCTAAGCACCGCTGTGCACATCTCGGTGAAACCAAACTGTATTTTAAAGCGAAGCTCTGACTTCAGGGTGTAGTCCATGGTCCTTTTGTGGATGCCTGTTGAAAACCCTAGGCAGAGTTGAACACTCCCTCAATTTTCAACATTAATCCCACGCTGTCTAGTCAGAAATCTCCCTAAGTCAGTCGTAAAGTTGTGAAAGAAAAATGATGATACTTTGAAGAATGATGATACCAGATTATTTTGCTTGTGTTTTCTGTGGTTACTGGGTCTGTTGTCCAGATGGTGGATCCACCCTCAATGTTCAGTAGTGAGAGGCTAGTTTTTTTACAGTGAAGTTGTGCTAATTAAAAAATAGAGTTTAACTGAAAGGACAACAAAAAATATTTGGATTATTTTTAAAATTTTGGAATCAATTAAAAATACTGGGAAGAAGGACAGCAGTTGTATCTCCTAAGGAAAGAAAATGTTTTTCATCTTAATTTGTTAGGAAAATTGGGGTGAACTTATTTTTGAAGAACATACAGGGTGTTGCTTTCCTTTACTATATTTTCACTTCCTAAACTGCAGAATCTGTCTGGTAATGAGTGGTTAAAGTGTGAGAAATAACACTTGCAATGACTGCTGAGTGTTTTCCAGCTCAGGGCAGATACAAACTCGATGTGACTAACAAAGGGAGGGAGAAATGAATCCTTCTGCTTTGCTGCAGAGAAAGGAAAGGCTTCTCCCCTCACCACTTACCCCACTGCTTGTTGTTACGCCGTGCAACTGATATGGTTCATGGTCCTGGGGATGGTGCCAGTTTTGTGGCAAGAGTGGGAGACAGGAAAAAGAGTGGGGAGACAAGGGGCCCCCAGCACTGCTGGCAAGTCCACATCTGTCTGAAGAACTGAAAAGCGTCCAAATCCGTCAAATGTACACTCCTCTCCTTGCTGATGGATCTCCAGCTTGTGCCTAGTGGAAACCCAGCCAAAAGTGGTGGCCTGAAAGCAAGTCAGGGAACCACTTGTTACCATCCAGTGCTGTGTTCTAGACAGCCAAAAAAACTGTCAGAAGGCCAGAAAAATAGGGGGGGAGGGTGTATTCTTTCTCTGTGCTTTCCTGTTTGATATTTCAAATGGGATGTTATTTCCCAATGGGAAAATTGAAATGATGATTTCCCTGCGAGAGCTCCAAAGGGAAAAAAAATAACACCCTTGATCTTCAGCCCAGCAGTAATTCTGACTACCTGTGTTTCAGGCACAGTGTTCTGCTGTTTCCTAAGGGAACTGAATTAATTCTGATAAGTCGTATTTCAACTTTTAAGAGAGGTTTCATTTTTTTAGCATCTGATTGATATCTTTTCTTTTTCTTTGTTTTTGTTCACTGAATTACTTCAAAGGCTGCCTTGATTTTCACTAGAGCGTGTCATATGGAGCCCATCCTCTCGATCAGATTAAACTTTAAATTGTGATTTGCAGATATAATCAGCAAATTGCAGAAGTCAACAACAAAAGCCCATGACAAATTGCAGGTCCCCTTAATAATGAATCATTGCCAAGCATCCAGATGCTGAAGCGAGGGAGCTCTTTGAATGAAGCAGCTCATAAATCTTTGCACTCAGAGTGAAGTAACAGGCCAATGCCATTTTCCAATGAATATTCATGGTCAGGGGAAAATGTGCTGTTAACGGCCAACATTAAAAGGTGTATGAATCAAAGCAGGTAAATAAAAGTACTTAATCATCAAGTCTAACCCTGCCTTGCGAGAAGAGCTGAAGTTCACATATATAAATATATTCAAAGTGGTTTGAATGCTGAGAAAGTGCTTCAACATCCAAGTGGCTAAGTGAGTTAACTGGGAAGGCTTCTCAGGGTGCTATTCCTCGGAAAAAAGTCATTTTTCAGAGGAATAGCATGTAGAGAAATAGATATCTGCTTCCTTACAAAAGTTTGGTCTTATTCACACACAGAAATTTGCTCGGAATGCTCAAGCCTAGACCTAGTCCTTCCCCACTGGCAACTTGAGTAGCTCCTTGGTGAGTTCAGGTAAAGATGTGTCTCGGTGCTGTCTATGCTGTGGGCTTCTCTTCTGGTTTGTGCTGCTAACATCAATCACATAGAGCCATGACAAACCCCTCCCCTCAAACTGGCAAAACGGCAGCATGAGGAATTGATCCCACGGATAAGTTTGGCGCCTTTGGGAGATACGGTGCTACGGTAGAAGATGATGTGGGCCAGGTAAAATGCTGCCCTCTGGAATGGACACCCTGCTCAGCTTTCCAGACAGACTGTTATAATCCAGTATCTTAAATTCACCTTGTTTGTGCCTCTGTCTCTCTGTACAAAGGAGAGAACAATAGCTACCTCTGTTGCATGGTGCTTCAAGATGAAAGTGCTATCTGGGAATCTGATATTTCTTTCACTCAAAGGAAGAGCCTCTTTTCATGTGTGTTTGGTTCATACTGAAAAACAATTTACTGGCAGAGGGGTAGTAGTGTTTTTGTTCTCAGTTCTTGGCATCTCTCTTGTTAACTTCTGCCCTGCGAGTGAATGAAACTAATATTTTATCCCCTGTCTACTATATGCTATTTCTTTGGAAGCTGGAGTGTAATGAACTTGCTGTTTATTACAATTAACAAATAAATCCCTATACCTTTAAATTAGATCATAAATCTTTCAGTGAAATTCAATACTGCGGTGATTATGTTTTCTTTCCCATAAGAGATTCTTCAGTGATAGGAGCCAGGCAACTCCTGTTCCAAATAATACAACCCTGAGGACATTCCTTGTGACACATTTGTCCTTTTTCTTTGTGGCTTCCTTCTTTTGTAATTATCTGAGATGCAGCTTAAACGCAGCAGTGCTAGCTAGTGAATTATAAAACAACTTATATTGCAGAGAAAATTACTTTCTGGTGTTTTAAAATCCGTGCAATTTAGGCTGCTTGGGGGGGACTGGCCTGGGAGCTGTATGTGCGGTGCCTAGCACAGCGCTGCTCTGAGGAACGCTAGGGAAGTGGTGATGTTACTGCAATGCAGAGAGATCCGTCAAGTTTCACTCACTGCACATCAGTTCACTGAAGTCTCTGCATAGTTTTAGTTAGAGCTCGTGCACTGAAGACAGCTCTGTGGCTTCTCTTGCTCTCTCTGAGCACAATATTGGACCCATTTGTGGTTTTCTGACTGTTGAGTTGGGTGCAGCCTACAGAAAAGGGCAGCCGAGCTGCAGTGCAACAGCAGATAAAGAAATCCAGAGTCCCGCACCTGCAGCACACTCCCAGTGACAGCTCTGTACTGTACATCTGCGTGTCATATAACACCCGGTGCTTTGGCTGTTCATTCCTTCTATGCCTGACTGACCACACTCAAGGAATTACAGAAAACAGGAAACTTGTGAAGAGCTGACCCTCAGATTGGACTGAAAATGGGCAGGGGCCAATTAATGCAGCTTGCCTTTGCTTCAGAGCAGCTTCTTGTCTTTTAAAGTGAAACATGTTCATATTATCACACTCTCAGTTTTGTTTAAGCGTAACTTACAAGGCCAAATCACTATCTTTTCTCACTAGATTTAAGGAAAAAAATTAACAAAGTAAAGCCTGTCTGGGCTTTCAGCCTTTTGTATCCTGAACTTACTTCACCTGGCAGAAGAAGAAAATGGAGAAATGCTAGAGTCTTATCTTGGGGACAAACTATTTCTCAGACTTGCCTTTTTAACCTCTAAAGGAACTATTTTATGTGTTTAATATGCCTCAGTCATTTGGACTACCTTATCCCAGCTTCTTGTAGTTCTTAGGGATTTACTGAAAAAATGGTCAAGCATCCTGTCAAGATGATGTTTTTAAGCTGGCAACAGCTTTCAGTATATTTTTTTAGCTTTCCAACGATCCTTCAGTCTCCTTTCCTCCCTCCCACCCACCAAATACAGTTTCCTGTCTCTAATTGGCAAACAAGGCCAAGAATTTCAGGATAGAATGAAGCTGAGATGTTGCCAGCTCATATGGAAAAACCCAGTGTCCTCGTGACAGATGAGAAATCAGGCTCCAAAGACAGCTTGTCTTCCCTGAACAAGAGTTTCCACTGAAACATCAATGAAGGACTGAGCACAGTGGCTTTGCTTTGTACTCTCCATCCTGCCTGGTAACGATTTAGGAGTTAGTATTTGTCATGCTTCTTTTTCTTTGCCTCTTGTTTTAGTACTTTAAAGGATGTTGAATCCTGGTTGTGATAAAAGCCAGTCTTTTGGATTGCTGTACTGGAGGCAAAAGTGTGAAAAAAAGTACAGAGCTAATCCATCCCCTTGTGGTTTGCCACCTTTTGGGAACTGGAGCCTGCCACTTCCCATGGGCCTGGCACAGTGCTTGGGAAGCACGGAGTTCAGCAGATGGAGAACTCTCAGCAGTAACTTCGCTCACCGCTCTTGGCTGATCTGGTGCACATAGAGAGGAAATTCAGATCGCCTCATTACAAAAGAAGAAATGCTGTCCTCCCCCATCTCAGCTAACTCATCAGAATGAGAATTTCTCTTCTTCTGTCTCAATTCCAAAAACTTAATTAAATATTTGTAAAAGATAGTAAATCTTCAGGTCAAATGTTTGCTCTCTTCTCCCACCCCAGTTTGTCACCTGGTCAGAAGCAACGCAGAGTGCTCCTCCTGAATCTGCAGACAGCCTAAAACAACAGCTCTGAGACATCTGAAACGCATTCTTCAAGTCAGTGATGAGGAACCGAGACACCTACTTCCAGTCATTTTTACATCTATTTTTCAAAGCTCAGTTCTCATTTGCTTTGTGTGACCCCAGGAGCTGGAGCATTAATAGAAGCACCCTGGAACCACTCATGAATTGTGAAAGTTCTCCAGTGCTGAGCGCAACCCCGGGCACTGCGTGGCTTTGGACGCGCAGCTGACTCTTGCTGTACGTGACAGGAGCAAGCATTGGGAATTCTTGATCAGGTATTTGGAAAGGACACATAGAGGCAGCAGCTACTTTTAGTGGAGAGGAAATACAGGATCTTAAAAAAAAAGGATATATGTCTTTTTTTCTTCCTAGTGATTCTTGGGCTGACTTCCTTGCAGGGTAGAGCTGGCCTTGTTCCATCCTGTTTCTGTCAGGATTTCAAACCTCCTGCACACCACATCCCCCATTCCAGCAAAGCTAGATCTCCTCAAAACGGAGCCAAACCCTTTCCCTGAGATTATGGGAATGTTCCTCTTCAAATGCATAGAAATTTAAACACGAATGTTTCAGTAAGGAAAAAATATCTCCACTCACAAACACAATGGCATGCTGCATATAAGGGGCTAAACTTTACCACCATACGTGCACCACAACCCATGGTTCTTCCTCCTTTCCTATGCAATCAGCAGCTCATGCTCCTGGTTGTGATGAATTTTCTGTCTGTAGGGTTCAGCCACTCTCTGAGTATCATTCTCCATCAGTTGGATGTCCTTCTGCTCTCTCCTGATGGCAGCTTTGCCATTGTCTCCTCCCGTGATGTTTGGCAAAATAATCGCTTGAGAATCTGCTTGCAAATGGTTAGTGCCACTTGAAGCTCACAGTAATCATAAATGGTACTAATTAACTGTGGTGCAAGTTAAATCGTTGATCATTGCCTTTCAGCAAATCAAAGACACAATTCCAATTAACAATAATAATTCAAAGCAATTAAGCAGTTACTGCTGGAGTTATTCTCATCCAAACTGCAGTGAAATGAACCTTCTTTCCAGCAGGGCTTTAGCTCCTGGGTAAAGGCTTTCCTGAAAAAAAAAAAAAAAAGAAGTAAATAATAACAACTGTATAAAAAGAAAAATCAATAAAAGATCATTTGCAACTTGTAAAAGGTTTGCAGATCTGAGCAGGAATACTCGATTGTATTTAATAAAGCTTCGATAAATTGTGTGTTTACAAGGTGGAATTTGAAACAAGGTTCTCGGAACAGTCTAAGGGGACTTAGATTAGAACAAGCTGAATGTTTAAAAACACAGCGCCTTCGCTCTCTCTCTCCCCTTGTATCGTATTATTTTTTGGCAGAAATTCCCAACAGAATCAGCTTAGCAGAAAAGTTACAGTTTTTCTTTTTAATATATAGAAGCTTTCAAGTTTACAAGTTTTCTTAATTTCATTATGAGAAATTTTCCAGTGACAGAATGGAGACAGAAAGGGGCCAGGAAGGGTATAGGCACTATTTTCCAACGGGCTGCAATTCTGTTTCACCTCTACCGTTCACATCTAAAGAAGATCCCTTTTGTGCATGCTAGATTGCTTTGAAACCTTACGCAATTCTTCCTTTGTACTTGCCTTAGAAGCAGCTGAGTGAGGCTTGGCAGGAGGGATAAGACCAATTTGCACTTTCCTTAGTTTCTGATTTTCCTGGACTTAGATTTGTGATCTGAATGTTGTAGCAGCTGTTGTAGCCTTTGTCACTGTAGCTTTGGTCATTCTGTCTGAACGCTGGCTACTGAACTGTCTTTGCTGGAAATGTGTTAAAGATGGTGGTTAAGGATTTGTCATGCTGCAAACCACTGTCTTTGCTATTTGCAAGAATACATATGCAGAAAAAAAATTGTACTGTGACTTATTCCTAGGGACAGTGCTGTAAAGCTAGAAAGCTTCTAGGATCCAGGAGGTGCTGGAAGTTTTCATTTGGCTGGGGAATTTGTTTGGCTGTGAAAGGTCACAATTATTATACTTTAAGTCCTTGACCTTCAGTTTTATGAAGAAGCCATTTAAGATTTTACAGAAGTCATTGAAGCATGGTAGTTAGGAGTGAGCTGTCCTTCATCATCGCTCCCAGCCTGGTTCTTGCAAAGTTGAAACTGTAGAAATCCATCTGGCTCCTCAAGGAATGGGCATCAGGCTAAAATGACTCAACTTGGAAGCCTGCCCCTCCTTAGTTGGAGGCACCACAAAATCTGGAAGGCACCACTTCCCTTGATCACTTCTTCTTTCCAGTTTCACAGAATCACAGAAAGTTAAGGGTTGGAAGGGACCTCTAGAGATCATCCGGTCCAACCCCCTGCCAGAGCAGATCCACCCTACAGCAGGGTGCACAGGATGGTGTCCAGGCGGGTTTGGAATGTTTCCAGAGTTGGAGACTCCACCACCTCTCTGGGCAGCCTGTGCCAGGGCTCTGCCACCCTCAAAGGAAAGAAGTTCCTCCTCGTGTTCAGATGGATATTCCTACGTTCGAGTTTGTGCCCGTTACTTTTTGTCCTATCACTGGGCACCACTGAAAAAAGACTGGCCTCATCCTCCCGGCCCCATTTGGAGTGTTTGTCATTAATACATGGGTCTTCTTTCACCTTACAATTTTTCTGGCTTTCATCTTGATTCAGTAGGTCTTTCATTTCCAGACAAGACTTCTTATGGACCCAGTATTGTGTCTTTGTGCAAGTGATCTCACATGACCACTGTTTGATCTCTGTTTCATAGATAGACCAGCCTTGACAGACACACTGCTTGACTTAAGGAATCCGCTTTGCAGCTCTCTGACTGCTTTTATTTGTTTTCTTGCACCAGGCCTGTCACTTTCTTATTTCTCATTGAGGAGTGCTGTTCCATGGCTGTTCCGCCCTTCTCGGCACCTCACTAGCATTTTTGCTTAGGGCTGTTTTTTATAAGTTGAAAGAGATGAAGGCCTTGTCATGTTATGAGAAACATTGTTACCAAAACCAATTTTAACATAGTTTCTCTAGAAAAATGCATAGTCCCAGAGGAACTGAAAGGAGGGGAGATGAAATAAAGGAGAACTTCACACCTCCTGGAGGTGACTGTATTTTTTATGAGCAGATTAGCTGATACAAAATCCTTTGTAGATAGCTCAATATTGCCTGTGTCTGTGCTACATCATCTCTCTGCATGGGTGAAGAGGAGGAGGTCATGAAGTGGCAAGAATTTATGTTGAATTGCTCAGGAGCTGTTTGGATAATAAGAGGAAAAGAGCCAGAACAAAGCTTTTCCATCACTTTTTAAATAAATTATTCACAAATAAGTGTTTTCGACCATTTGGCTGCTGCTGTAAGACAGGTAAATACTATCTGCTGAGAGACATTTTCTGTTTTCTATCAAAGTTAATGTTACGTTGCTGTGAACTGTATTTGAGATAGTGAGCTTTAAGGGAAGACGCACACATTTTCATGCATTGATACTCAAAGTCCGCTTTTGAATTTTAAATTCAAAGATTATAGCAATGTACGTTTAGTGGTGAAGTCAAAAACCTGGAAAATACTAACATCACTGGAAACTCACAAAACTGTCGAATGGTATAAAGCGGGGAGACAAGGCTGGAAGTTACTGGAGTGTTACATGTGTCAGCAGGTACAAAATGAGGGTATATTTGTAGTGTATGGGTGAGAAAGGGAAACTGCTGCAGTTGGGGCACTGTGGACAGTAATGGAGACCTCTGTCAGCCCTGCGGTGGGCTGCAGCAGTGCCCAGAGGTCAGAACATGGGGGACAACCCCACAGCCGTGATGTGGGGCAGAGAAGCAATTTCAGTCCCCAAGTCCAGGCTGCAACGGCATATTGCAATGGGTAGGGCGTCCCATGGGATTCACAGTGAATTCTTGTCCTCGCTGCAAGTCACATCACTGCTCAGGGCATATGTTTCCCTGCCTGCTCAATGAAAATAATGATGTTTCACCATGGTCTTTGAGAGGTCTGGAAGGAAAGTGCAAATCAAAGCTGGGAGAGGTGAGGTTTGCAGTGACAGTAACTGATAGATACAGAAAAATGACTGACAGGCTTTCAGGCATGCAGCCCTTCAAGTTTATGGGAGAGGTAATATCTTTTATTAGTCCTACTGATAGAGCTGGAAGAAAACAAACAAGTCCTTGAAGGTGTGTGTACCTGAAAGTTTGTCTTACCCCCCCCCCCCAATCCTTCAGTTCAAGTAAAAAGAACTACCTGCCCCTCAAAATCTTGTCTCTAATATCCTAAGATCATCACAGCTGCAACAGTGCTATGAGAGCTCCGTATTACAATGTTAATAAATGACGTCTTTGTCACCTAATGTCTGTGGATGAAAGGCCAAAGTGAAGGCACCAGGGAGCACCTCTCAATCCTGCTACAGGTGCTGTGTTTTGTGCTCAGTGATGGCCTTGGATACAGCTGGAAGTATGTTGTGTATTGGTGTTTGAGCCAGGAGAGGCCCGAAACTGCCACAGCAACATTTTGGGATAGAAAGTGAAGAAGATGATATACCATAAATCAGGAACTGAGGAAGGAAGCTGAGATTTTGCCAAGACAGCAGGGCGAGGATTTAACTTCCTGTAAATTAAGTTCCCTTTAAATAACCCTAGTTGACAGGAGCTGCGTAGCATCTCATATGAAGGACATTTCCAGCATTTCACGCCTTCTGGAACTGTTTGTGATTTGAGTAACTCCCAACACTCCGTGAAGTGCCAAGCCCCTCAGCACGCCCCCACCTTGCAGTTTGCGTGCCACTAACTTGGTTATCTGCACCAGTGGCATATGGTGCCAGTTCATTCTGTGACTGCCATAAAAGCCCATACTAGTCACTCCAGGTGAAACAGCATGGCACGTGTTCCCAAATAAGTCCTTGTAGTGAAATTGCTATATAATGAATATACTGATTAATCTGAGAGCCTATGCTAATGAGACCAGTGCAAAGTCATCTGGAATCCCAGAGGGTCTGCCATTCTGCTTCAATATGTACCGCTTTAATATTAGGGAGGGAAAGATTTTGCTAGTGGAGGGAAGCATGAATAATGTATTGCTGTGGATAATGGTAAATAGTCATTACATATTCCTCCTTTCCTTTAGATGCACCGTGCATATGTTAAAGACAGTCTTTGTTCAGAGGAAAGGATTATTTTAAACAAGGAGGTGATGCACAGTGTCTCGCAAATTACAGTCATGTGAATGTGGCAGATGGTACCGTGGTGTCTGACAATTGCCTGTGACATCAAATTAGTTACTCAAGTCAAGAAGGCCGATTTTTGCTGGATGTGTCTGTGTTTGCAAGGTATAACAAAACAGGGGGGACCTGTTTGCATGCAAGAAATCTGTGAAAGATCTTGCGTAAAGACCCCAATCCACTCTGTTTGAAAATGCTGAAGGAGCTATTAAGGTAGAGCGCTTTGGAAACGTCTGCTATCCTCAGGCAGCTGCAGAGATCTTCTGTTCTCCGTGGAGCTCAGCTTCACAGAAAACCATCCACTTAAAAGCCAGTAACTCCTACTGAGAGTAGCACTGGACTAAAATGGGGGCAACAGAGGGATTAAAGGTGAATGCTGAAGGAGTCATCTTGTGGAGCACAGATATTCCTCGCACTCAGCTACGCCTGTCGGTGAGGTTAGTGTCTGCACTGGCACAACCACTCTCAAGTCAGAGCCAAAAGGAATTTATCCAAGTCCTGGCAATATCACAGCAAGGTCACTGCTGTGCACTGATGATCATCCATGGCTAACCGGGGACTGTTCAACAGCCGGTCTGAATGGAGGTTGCTATTAGTTAGAAGTCACTTGAGGATATATGGATAGAGTCCTGCACTGGCATGCCAGTCGGTAACTGACTGGAAATCTGTCCACACAAAATATAAGCTTGTCTGGGAACCTGTCACATAAAAAAAAACCTGTCCCCACTTCTGATTAATGCACAGCCAGAAATCTGCTCCTTAAAGATTCTGTGCTTCACTCCCCCAAATGCAAATAGGGAAATATTCCCTACACATTTCCTCCTACCTGGATTGTTAATTGGGTCAAGGATGTCCTCTCATTATAGCCAAATTATTTTTTAGTCATGGTGGTGGGAAAGGCTGGGCTTCTTAAGGAACATCACCTAGATGAAGGTCCCACAGGGCTGGGGAGCTGCGAGTCCACTGTTTCAGTCCTAGGCAGAATGCGGTGATCTGCTTGAACTTTTGTGTGGTATCACTGAAATACTGATTTATTCAGCCACGTGGGCCAGGGGTGAATCATAACCAGAATACTGCTGTCACCCCGATAATATCTTACAAACCCTGTGTCAGAATCGTGTTTGTGGTGTGGTTCATTGCCTTGCCACAACCACACATGCATTCCTTGTGCTTGCTCCTGGACCAACTGGGACAGATCTTTCTAACAGCCAGGATTCCTGGCTGGCTGAGGACACTTCAGCACTGGCTTGAGGGGACAAAGCAAGGTGTATGACCTGTGCTGATTCCATCAGATCCGTCTGTCCTGTTCTACACTTAATTTTGATGCAGTCTCTGTTTCAACCTGTCTGTGGAATATGCTTTGCAGCAAACTGGGTGGCCTGGGGTTTGGAACAGGTTGTGTGAGAGCAGCCCAGTCCGTCTGCGTGCTCTTCAGAGTGAGGAGTTAAAGATCTCTGCCCTTCTCCACCTGTTCGCCGCTGTGTCCCTTGCCAGAGGTTAGCACTTCTTCTGATCTGACAACTAGAATTGTTCACTAGCCCAATTCTATCAAAATGATCCGGATTAGCTTAAAACATTGCTAATAGTATGTTTTTGTTTGTTGAATTTTTTAAACCCATTGTGACAGAACCAGGTTAGACAGCAACTGTGTGATTGGTTATGCCAGCTGATGTCAGAGGCTGGTAAGCTCTTAATCTACCTCAGCTGAACCCAGAAGAGCAGAGTCAGACGACAGCCCACAGAGTCTAATATATGTATCTGGTGGCAACTGGTCCTATTCCAAGCAAGAGCGATCTGGGAGAATTCAGGCCTGCTTTTGGCTGGGGTTGGAGCTCTGATATCATCACAACTTGCTTTGCAATACCTTGTCTTCATGCAGCATTGTGTCTCCTCTTTTGGCCCTCTTGGGGCAGACAGGGTGTCTCTGGCCCTGTCCACACAGACAGGATAATACGGAGAAGGGAAAGGGCATACTCAGTAGCATGGAGATGTACAGTGGCTTTAAAGCTGAAAGGAGTCTCTGCATTCTGAAAGAGTTGGGGCTGTTCAGCCTGGAGAAGAGAAGGCTCCGCGGAGATCTTATTGCGCCTCCCAGTACCTAAAGGGGCTACAGGAGAGCAGGGGAAGGACTTTTTCCTAGGGCACGTAGTGATAGGACGAGGGGGAATGGCTTTAACCTGGAAGTGGACAGGTTCAGATTAAACATTAGGAAGAAATTTTTGACTTTGAGGGCGGTGGGGCACTGGAACAGGTTGCCCAGAGAGGTTGTTGAGGCCCCATCCCTGGAGGTGTTCAAGGCCAGGCTGGAGGTGGCCTTGGGCAACCTGGTCTAGTGGGAGGTGTCCCTGCCTATGGCAGGGGGGTTGGAACTCCATGATCTGCAAGGTCCCTTCCAACCTCAACCATTCTATGATTCTATGATTCTCTGTGGATGACATTAAAAGGCTGGGTCGAAGCGCCTTTGTTCAGCTGTACTTTTCTGCTTAGAAGATTGGTCTGTCAGGACAAGGGCATTCACAAGGGAGGGTCTGGATGTAGGACAAAACATCCACTTGGAAGAGCTGAATTCTTCCTAAAAGGTCAGTGGAATTAGCTTTTTACTCTTGTGAAGCACTGATGCATCGCACGTGAAAGCCTGCTGCAATGTGGCAGAGCGGGAACAGAAGGAAATTTGGGTATTTGTGGAGGGGAATTCTTGTTCATTAAATAATTGAGGAAACTTCTGAAAAAGAAATACACCATCCTCCAGTATGGCTCTTATTGAACAATTTGATCTTCAGGGTACCCATACTCCAGAGTTATGATCAAAACCAGGCTTCAGTTATTAAATTCCTACTTTTAGAGACTTTTTAAGTGCCTTCAGTTATTAGATTCCCAGCCTCAGGCATGCAGGGGTTGAATTTTCTGCTATAATGGTTATAGCTCTGAAGGACCTGGTTCAAGAAGTTGAAAGATGAGAACCAGGGGCAAGTTTTGTTGCTGGACAACCTTCCACCCTGATTTTTAAGGTGTATGTTCTTGAAGGGAACTTTGCAAGCCAGTACAGAGCTCAGCATGAATTTGTACTTATGTTGGAGCTCAAGACAGTTATCTTCCAGGATGAGCTACATCTTCTAATGCTTTGGCTTTAGGCATACCAAGTAGTGGACTAAGGCCTGGTTTCCCAGTCTCCAGCCCTTGGCTTGATCCACCAAGACTGCTGGAGATTTGCATTGAAACATTTCAGATTCAATGAACTTCATTTCTTCCCTTTATTTTGTTGCAATCTTTCTTGGTGCATTTTCTCTCCACTCAGCCTTTGCACAGGTAGGGCTGGATTTGGTGTTACAAGGAACGTGGTAGGGCTGGGAAGGTGGGACACTAAATAAATAATGTCAACAAGATGTTTCGCCTTCCCCGTGGAGCTGTTAATAACCCTTCCTCTGCGAAGCTGTGCCAAGTCTGCTTGGCTTGGCCAAACCCAAGCAGCGAGAAACCAACTCCTTTGGCTCGTTTAATCACTTTCATCGTCCAGCTGCTGCTCCCAAAGTCGCTGATGCAGAGTCTCCGGAGCACAAGGAATACAGACAATTTCAAAGAGCTAAAAAAGGAGAGAAAAAAAGGGACATGGTGGCAAAATTCAGAGCAACAAAGTAGTAGAATCTCCTCTGCTGGCACTGTTCATCTGTATTTTTGAGATTAGTTTGAAGCTGGTGAATCTGAAATTCCTCATTAGAAGCCAATGGTAGATAGAGGAGGCTGAGCTTCTAATCTGTCTATGAGGAGACCATCCCAACCCTGACCTCCCTGTATCCACTTGGTACAACATTTACTTAAATCAAAGAGGTAATTAAACTCCTGAGATGAGCAATCACCATGGTTCATGTCCTGAATTTAGTGCAGCAAAAGTTCTTAAGTAATAAAATGGCAGAGCCTGCAGTTATTGCTGGAACCAGACAATGCGTAAGGTGTAAATACAAGGGAATAACTTTTGTCAAGGATGTTCTGCTTGCCCTAAAGCACACCTCAGGAGCCCAAGTGTGTACAGCCTCAGCGTGCCAATCAGGATTCTACTAAATGTAGACAAACAGTAGGGGAATTCATAATGGTGGACATAACAGGGAACCAACAGACTGGGACTGCAGAGAGGTTAAGTTGGTACAGTTTTTTCCCGTTCATTAGCTTGAATGCTGATCCAAAGGCAGAGCTGGCACGTCTACAGATACTGACAGAGGAGCCAGAAGGAAAAGTGTCAATAGTAGAGTTTTTTTCATCAGAAGCTGCCATTTTGTTGAAATAAAAGCTGTTCAGGAGAACACGTCAATAGCGATCATGGTTGAGTAATCCTGTATTTTGTTTGATCCCAACAGAATGGATATGGTACAATCTGTGTAGTGCTTTCAGATTACAATGGTGCTGCAATATGTGCATGAAAGTGCCAGCACCATCCATATGAAATGGCTTGATGACTCCACGTGGAAGAAAACAAGCCATTTCTTTTCTGCATTAGAAAATGCTGGTTTTGCCTTGGGTTTGAGACGAAAGTAGAGTTTAAAGGACTGACATTTCCTGCAAAACAGAAACTTGGTTTCTTATGAGCATAAAGACGTAGCTTCAGAGGGGAAAGGCTAGGGCTGTCTGTGAAGCCCAGAGAACTTGATCAGAAGTAAAGACAAACTGGGGCTGCTTAGCAGTTCTTGGACATAAAACATTTCAGATCTCTGGGTGCTTTAGAAAGGGCTAGTCTCTGTCCCTGATCTACAAGAAAAGAGGCAGTGACATATCCACTGTACAGGACCTTGCAGGCATGTGGAATGCTTGTGCTTGTGCCATCCTGCAGGGAGTGCTACTTGGCATGTAGAGCAATTCCAGTGACAAGCACAGCAGCATTTGCATTCAGACCTGTGTAAGGACTAAAGAAGAAAAATAATACATTCCGTATCCCATTGAATTTTATTATCTGATTTTTCCAAGAAAAAAATCAACTACTGCTGAAGTGGGCAGTACTGCCCATTTCCAGTCTCAAAAATTAACTTTTCTCTATAGTCTTGCTTCCACAAGTAAAGCCCATGATTTCTCATCTCTCAGATTCCTAGACAGCTCTCCCTGGGACTGTGAACTCATGAACTCCCATTTTGCTATGGGTAAAGCAGATTACTTTTAAGTGGATCAGTCCAACACATTCATCATTTGATTGTTTTTTCCAGTCCACACAGGCAGGAATAAATGGCTGGGTCATCAACCCCTTGCTGTTCCCTATTCAAGCATGGTTGCTTTTGAACAGTTTTCTCTTGCAGTCACGCTTTCAGCATCAGAAAATATCGCTTGTTGTCTCTAGGGCTGCTGGGACTGTGAGACTCTGTGTCAGAGACTTTCCACGCCCTGGCTAATTAATGCTGTGTGTGTCACCGGAACAGGAGAACTCCTTTGGATGCCATCTGCTGATCAGCTTATGCCTTGAAGCAGAAAAATTGGGTGCCCTAATAATTACAATCCTCACTCTTGTCATTGCACATGCTCTGCTTGTTTTCTGTAAATGGCTGATCGTTTCTGAGTCTGCGTAAATATGTTGGTTGTTACCTTCTCCTTCACCCCAAGGCAAGGGATTTTGTGCTGCCTCTGGAGGTTTCCCAGGATTTCCTGGCTGTTGAATCAGGGTCATGTTTCAGATCACAGGGTTTCACTTTCTGTTGTTTCTGATTAACAATATGTTTGTCTGTCCCCTGGCAAACATTGTCTTAAAGGGGCAGGCTGGATAGTCTCTGAGCTCTGTTGTTAAATAAAATTGCTTTTGTATGAAAAGCTTCAGGCTGTGCTATGCCTGCGTGTTCCCTAGCTCCACTCCTCCTCCTCCCACTTGCAGAGCTAGCTGTGGGAGAGGGAGTGCCACGCCGTGTCTTCTTTCTTTCACCTGGATGAGGAAGGTATTAGCTGGCACATAGCACCCTGTGGTGACAATCAGCACAGAGGGATCCTAAAACATCCCTAAGAATTAGGGATAAAAACCACCAAAGGCGCATCAAGTTGGCTGGAATCATAGTTAAACTCCATCTCAGGCTCTGCTTTCCAGTGCTGCTACCCTGGTTCTGCAAAGAATCATCCTTTGGGCTCAGCTCTGTTCCTCCTTTCCTCTCCCATTCTCTTAAGCTCAGAAATCCCCAGAAGTATCTGTGTGTCCTCAGAGAATCTTTTTACAACCATGTGTTATTTCCTCAGTAACATTGCTGGAAGTGCATATGATTAGTTTCCGTCTTTTAGCCTCGACATGGACCTTCCTGTGATGCTCTCGGGTAAGATACGTGCTAGTATCAGGCAGATGACAACAATGACAATGACAATTCATGCCAATGACAACAGAGGACCAGAGCCAGCCTTGTGAGGCAACCTAGCAGGCAAAATACCACAAAAAGATACAGCTTTTCCACCACAGAAATTGTCTTATCTCTTGTATTGTGCCTTTAAAACTGAGCTACAATACAAATAGGTCAGAGGTGAGCTAAAAAGTACCATACTTCCGAGAGGTGAACTGTGCTTTGTCACAGCAGCATTTATGTTTCACGGAGCGGGCAACAGGCACTTCACAAATTACGCACAGACTCACATAGAGCTACCGCCAATTTCAGACCTGTAGTATAAACCTCTCAAGACTGTAAAAGCCAGGATTCAGCTTTGTCTTTTCCTCTTATAGCAGCAAGAAAGTGCTCAAGGACTGATGATGACGAAAAGTATTAGGCACTAGAGAAGCATTAGTGATCTGGAGGAGATGTTTATAGTATGGTTTGACCTGGTCACCAGTGCTCTGCCTGCTCATCCATCACCTCTGGCACTGTACCCCTTCCAAAACCACTCGGAAACTTCCAACAGCCGCTTTTATTTCAGTGATCAATCTGCAGCAGAGTTTCCTTCCCTCATTTCTGCCTTCATTGTCCTGGCTCCATCCTGAAGCTCAACACAGGCAGCACATAGCTGGGAAAGAAGGCTCCTGTCACGCTGATATGTGGAGGTCATAACAGGTATTTAAGCTCAATGGAATGAGCCAATTACTGGCTTCCTGATGAGGCGCATGGCCACTTGCTTCCTTTCCTGGAATGTCTTGAGCTACCCAGCTGTAAAATCATGCCATTGATCGGATCAGCAAAGATGGACTATGTCATTTCAAGAAGTTTTTATAGCTCCTTGCAAACCTTATGTAGTTTTCTGGGTGATAATTCAGGCTCGTGGATTTATAGATGGATAGTAATGGCAAAAAGCAAAAATAATCTTGACAGGGTAATTTCAGAGAGCCAATAGATTTTCAAAATACCCTTTTTCTGGGGTGCAGTACCTGCCGCACGGAGCATCTACAGTAGCGTGTGGAAGCAAGGCATGGGCAGCTCTGGGCTCTGGGGCATCTCCACAGCAACTGGAGTACAAACCTTACGCCACCCAGAGCTCAAAGAATTAGTCTCTATTGTGTGAGCTTGAAAGCTTGGCCCTATTAGTCCAGGCTGCAGCAGCTTCTTTAGTCTCTGCTCGTGCCCGAGTGAGGAAGACAAGACCCCTTTCTGCATGACAGCATGGGGACAGCTTGTGTAACTCATTTATTAAATAATTACCCCACTGGGGCCGTGCAGCCAGCACTCCACTCTCAGATGCTCTGTCGTGTATTCAAATTCACACACTTTCTGCTAGACCTTCCTCACCTGGGACTGCTCCTCTTCCTCTTCACACATGCCAAACAAATATTAAATACTGCCACTCTTTTCAGTAAATGGAAAAGCAGGTAAAACTGTAGAAGAGGTGCTGTCTGGATTAGCAGATAGAGCTGGACAAGTCAGGGCAGGTTTAACAGGCGGACAACTCTTTATGGAGCCCCGTTGTCCCAGCCAGGGAAGAGGCAGCTAAGCCTGAAGTGCCATTGTTTTCCCTGTCACCCTGCAGCAGAGTTCAGAGCAGGTCATTTTCAAACAAGAACCCAAAGTTCCCTCTGCAGTCACCAGGTCACTACTTAACTTCCCCCTTTACAACTTGTTCTTGTTTCCGCTGTATGCTAAATAGCCATTACAATCCCTGTTTAAAGGAAAACATGGAATACTAGACCCAGAGTTTAGCTTCTTGCCTCAGTCCTTCAAGACTGAACTTCTTAATTTGGGAAGGAGCATGATAGCCCTGACCTCTAAAGGACTGGATGCATTCATTTACCTGCAGAAGAGGCTTTATTCTCAATAATGACCCTCTTGGCCATGCTTCTTAGACATTCCTTATGTATTTGAGGGCTGCTCTCTAAGGGGGCATTTGCAATAGATAAGGGTTATTTAAAAGATGCAGCTTGTTTCCACAAGTCACAAACCAGTCAAGTTGTTCAAAGGACATGTACAAAGAACCAGAATTATTTGAAGACAGAGAAAAAATGAAGCCTGAAATAGGAATCTGCTTGTCTGATGAGCTGGGATCTCCAAGGATGGCTTCAGTTATCTTTGATGCCTCCTGTGCCTGGCTTATGCGTAGGACTATGCCATCAGAGGAAAGTTCAGGAAAGGATTTTTCCTTGGGAAGTAAAATTCTTAGTTTAATCTTTTTTTTCTGCAATTCCATTTCTAATTCCAAGTTGAAACAACCAGCAAGTTTAATCCTCCACAATGGGAACACAAGGAATGGCTTTACTTAAAAGTGCAGGCACCACCAAGTCTAGTGAATAATTAAATGGGATTAATTTAACCATATTATATCCTGGTGTCAAATACTCATGGCTCAGAATCACAATCACGTTACCCTTGCTTAAAATTAATTGTGTGTCAGCTAAGTTGTGGTAGCTGTGAGCAGTTTTCACCTGCAGCAGATACCAGGTCATACAACGCAATTTTATCCCTTTGCATTGTAAATGAAGCCAAATTGCTCCATCTTGCCTTTCCAGTGGCTTGGGAGGAGGCACACAGGACTGGTAAAACTGCTGAGCCGATGCATCGTCTCTTACTTGGAAGCGTGGGCTTCCCTTAAGAATTGAAGTGGCCTTGATTTGCTTTATCTTAATTTGCTTTAGATAAACTAAGTCTCTTCAGAAAGTTCATTTTAAATAATTGTCATGAGTGTTTTGTTGAAGACAAGCCCACAGCGTATTAAATTTGCTTTTCTCTCTACAAGCAGTTTTTTTTCCTACGATGGAACAACAAAGAGCAGTCTCTGTTGAAAGTGTGTAGCAGAACCAATATAACCTTATTTCAAAGCTTCTTCTAATTTTCCCAGCTTCGCTCCTGACAGTAGTTGGTCTTCAGTAGCTGTTTACATTTAGCTACAATAACATAAGATAATGTACTATTAACTGCTAAACTAATGATCCTAGACCTAGCATTTTCATCAGGACCTTGCCCCATTGAGCTGACACTCCTCAGATCATTTTCTCTTTCATTAAAGTAATTAAAGTCAACGTCGTTGGAAGGGCCTTCAGGCAATCGAAGACAGAGCTGATACTAATAAGCAAAGCAACATCCGCATTTATGTTTCTTTTGATCTGCAGTTTAATTGCTGGTAAGCCAGGCGCAGAGTCTATCAAGACATGCTTTCCCTATATATGCATTTAACCTGCTTCAAGGGGAGGTGACAGGCAGCTGGACCAGAGCTCTTCCCCTCCAGCCATCGTGGTGCTTTGCAATGGGGAGGCAGTTCTGGCTGACAGTGCACTGAAGATGCCCCCCATGTTCCATTTGCCTCTGGACCTTCTTGTTCTTGCAGTGCAACAGCCGTGAGCTTCTGAGTGATTCTTCTTCAGTGTGGTAAAGGATTTCATGGTGAAGAAGGCAGGAACATAAGAGGGAATGGGAATTCTTTTTAAGTGTGTATTTCTGCTGCAAAGGAATTCAGTGAGCAAATTTATACTAGGTGATCGAGGGCTGCATAATGGGTGGGTGATGGGAAGAGCCTTGGGAAACTTTAGTGCTAAATGTGAATTCTGGTTGGGGATCTCACCAACCTTGCCGATGTTTCCCCATTTGTGAAGACCATTTTATAGGAGTTTGCTATTACAGTTCCGCTCGGATAATAACACTAGAGCACGCCATGGGGCTGCTTCAGTGTTCTATGGGTATTCCCCCTATGACCGGCTCTCTGAACGTGCTCAGCAGCAAAAAAAGCAGCGCTACTCTTTAGCTACAACCACCACCAGCTCCCGTGAGTAATGACAGTGCTGCTGGCCCCTGCCTTTCTCACACCACAGCTACAAAGATCCTGATCGTGACCATCTCGTAGCTGCAGCACAGAGATGGAGATATGATTAAGTCCTGTTCCCCATAAACATCAAAAAAAAACAATTTTGAGGAATAATATTGATGATGTTGGACAGTAGCCTCATAGCTTCCATGGGTGGTCTCTTGGTTTCCTTTCAGAGCGTGTTTCTTACCCCATTGCCACCGTCTGCTTCTGCAGCGCCGTGCCCAACAGAAGCCGCCTGTTTCAGGAGCATCTGGGCCCAGCTCAGGACTCATTCAATGGGATGTTCATCCCTCCTTTGTGCTAGTTCTGGTGGTGAGGGGTCACCTCAGCCAGGTGAAAAGACGCTCATTGTTGGATTAGTGAGATGAATCTGCTCAGGGAAGGACTGCCCTAGGCTTGGAGCTGGTTCCAGGTAAGGAAGAGATGAGACATCTGGGAGCAAAGGGAGAAGGGGAAGCAGAAACTGCTGTTAGAAACTGTTCTATCAGCTCATCCCATCTGGTGAAGCTGAAGCTTTCAAAGCCTTTAAGCAAAGTACTGCAGTGCTCTTTTTCCCTGCTGCTCTTACAAACTGTGACTGTTCTGCTGCTTCTGGAGCTCTTATCTCTTCTGTGTGTTGTTCCACGTGGAATAGCCACCGTAGGCCTCACATTTCATTTCTAACGCCTCAGCTCTCGACTGTGCGGTTTCCTGCAGCACAGGTAAATGATGGCAGTGTGTGCTGGGGAGATTGGCAAATTGGGTTATGCCTCTATGCAAGAGCACTTGACTGACTTTACCCGTGTTGTTAGAGAAGTAATACCTAGGACAAAGCCAGCAGAGCCAGCAGCATAAACTACACTTGTAAAACACGTACAAATCGTGCGAGACTTATTGTGTAAGTTCTTAAGTGGTATGGACAGAAATTTTGCCACTTGGTGTTATATCCTTGGCTCAGACCTTGGAAAGTGTCCAGATTTTGATAGGAGTGTTATCCTTTTGTCTGTCTTCAGTTGATCACCTTTCTCTTGCACCCGAAAACCCAGGAGAAGCTCAGTTAATTATTTTCAATTGTTTTTTTGGGGGGCAGCTGATTAAAAGTGACTGAGGCCATAATGAAAGCTGACCAGCTTTCCAAACTCTAGATGAAAACCATTTGGTTTTATTCCCTTAGGCCAGAGAGGGAAAATTGGAATTCAAGCTAGGGGAAGAGGGAGGAACAATTAACAAAATTTCTCAAGAGGCACAATTATGGAAATAAAGCAGCTTTATTGTAGAAAATCAGTATTGCTTGTGAAACAGCTATCTATGCACAACATGGCGCAGTTCATTATTTTGTGCTGTAAATCAATATTGTTTAAGGATTTTGAAGAACAGATCATCTTATTGTTGCTGTTATTCTAAAAGCCACTACTGCAGTCAAAGTACGGTTCAAAGGCTGTGTTCTCACTGGATGTTACCAGCTTAACCTGAAAGAATATAACTGGCAGGTTTGCAGTTTCGTGACAAAGATTTAATTCATCTTTACACAGACCTGATTTCAATTTACACAGAGAAATCCTGCTCCAGACAGTTGGTATTTCTTATCATGGGAGATTACATGTTTGCTGAATGACTCTCTCTGAATCTTTTGCAACTGCCTGAAATGGTGGCTCAGAGATGAGCTGCTGTCTTCTATCAACCAGAAAGGACTTTACGCCGTTTATGATAAACATCTCCAGACATCCTGAAAAAGCTGTTTGTTATCACTTGTATGCAGTTGGCTTTTTCATCAGCGATGTGGAAAATAAACAGCTTCAGATCCTCCATACAGGCTGAAACAGAGAAAATGCGTTGCGGCTCAACTGGTTTCAGAAATTTGAGGAAGTAGATAGGAAAAACATTTCGGGCTTGAAAGTTTGGTCTGATGTGAACTACCTGCTTAACTTTTTTTTTTTTGACGTTGTGTTCTTCCACTCCGCTGTGAAATCAGCACTTCAGTACCGTGGCTTCAGAGTACACCAGCAACCCTAGGTCAGACCTTTCTTTGCTTCTGGGAAATGGAGCCTGTTGCTGGGGAATTTTCCTAATAGCAGGGGTTTTTTTTTTCTTTCTTGTTCTGGTTGCTCATAGCAATCCCTTTCACATTTTAGGAACTTGCCTTTCCAAGACCTGTGCAGGAGGAAGGTGGACTCTGTGTTTATGGAGGATTGAGAATTGGGATTACTGTGCTCTCCCTTTGCCATCTGTGTCACCATAGGAAAATTACTCAAATGCTCCGTTGTTCAGTTTACAAATGGAGAGTCAGTGACCCCTGCAGTAATTACCTGCTGTAGATGGAACTGGTGGATATTTGAGATAGTTTGTACTACATGATGACAGTTGATTTACACTTATTGGCGTTTCAGTTATCACTCTGTGAAACACTTTCGGGTTAAAATTGTGTATGTGCCTGCTTCCATCTGAGCTATTTCAGTCATTTCTGAGAATGAGACATGGAGAAAATATATCATGAGGTAGCTGGAGAGGAAAGGTCAGCCACAGTGACCTTACTGCTAGCATTTATCAACTTTCAGCATGCTGTTTTGGAATGTTAATGTTTCTTTAACATGCTTTTTAGTATGGAATTACCTTTGCATACTGAATGCTTTGCAGAACACATCAAAAATATTCTATGGCTTGATGTAAGTTAACACAGTGAAGTGGGAAGACTTATCCAAGTATCACTAAAGGGTCATGTACTTCAAGGTTTTTCACAACCTGGTGCTCTTATCCCTTCTGTGATGATTCTTTTTGGGGGAAGGATATTTTACTGTTTCTGTGATCCAGAAAAAGTGCTCAATAGCTCAGCTCCTCTGGGACTGGAGGTAGGAAGGTAAGGTGGATTGCGGGTTGTAAGGGGAGTTGGGGATGACTGCAATTATTGACCGAGCAAAGGCAAAGTAAGTATTTCCTTAAAGGGATGGTAAATCGTGTCCATTGGAACAAAACCGTATTGTTCCGTTTACTTGGTGTTAAATTAGTTCAGACAATGGGGGGAGAGATGGATTTCTGTCTAACCACACATATTCCACCAGCATCTGGAAGGGGAGGAGAAAAAAGGAGCGAGAGAGAGGTAGAGGATGAGGGAGAAGAGCTGCTGAGCTTCTCACAGCTTGTAGTAGCCAATTGGGATGTGTAGCTAGTGGTTGTGTAGCTAGAAACAAATAAAAAATGCTTTTAAAAGGTCTTTCGTGCCCAGAGTATTATATTTTGATAAGCAGATGAGAAAAATAAGGCAATAGCAGAGGCTGTGTCACATACCTGACTAAGCAGGATGTGTTGCTTCTTGGGCACAGCCCTTGGTCAGTGTTATGGTCAATGTTAGGGTAAAAAGCAAAAGTCCAGAGTTCTGCTGTACGAAAATTGCAAGGGCTGCCATTTTTCTATCTTGCTGGCCTCTAAGGGGTAGTGATGAGTCTGTTCAGGTCTTGTTGTGCTTCTTTCAGCCAGTCATAAAATAGAGTTTCTCCCGCGATGATTATAATAGTGCTGAGCTCTCAACATGGATGCTAAGCTCAATTAATTTGTTAAGTGCTTTGCTCTTCAGATAAAAACTGAATTTTAAGTGTTGCTCTGTTGAATTTCATCTTTCTTTGCCATCCGTGCTGAGGGTATCCGGATGCATTTCAGACTGATAGATTCTCAGCGTGGTTCTTGCTGTGCTGTTCTGTATGGATTATTTTTACATCCCCTTAATTCCCCCACTCCGTGTGCTTCTTATACAGAGTCTCTGCAAAAGCCATAGAGACTGAGAGAGGAGATTCCTTGGGTAAATGCTGGCCTTAATTAAAGTGCCAGAGTTTCATTTCGTTTATGCAGGAATTTGAAAGTAACAGATTACAGCAGTGGGAAAGCAAGAGGTCAAGTGAATGTAGTTCAGGAAGCTGGGCTCAGGTCCTCACTGTGCAATACCTTTTGGTCCAGCAATAAACAAGTCACTTACTGGGCCTGTAATCCTTGTTTTATGGATGGGAATGTCCCAGTGTTTCTTCAGATGATGTAAAGCTTTAGATAAGTACCGTATATTTGCTCTTAACATGAAATTAGTTCTTTAGTTCGTTCTGGCATTGCCCTACAAATAGGAATAATTTCTGCTGGTTTTATTGAGGAACTGGGGGTTGGGACTGGTACAGAGGCATGCAAACATCTGGCTGCAATAGTGATTTGAGGTAACCATTATGCTAAAGGCTTCCTGTATCAGCTCCCCGCTTCCTCCTGATATTTCACCTGGGTTTGGTGATCTAATTATTGGCTGTCTGATACTGGTGCCCCTCCTGTAGGCAATGAAGAGGAGTAGCTTCTCTGGTGGGCACTGTGTTTTATCTGCCTGGGACACTTCAGGAATACCTCTTTCTCTTCAGTGACTGCTGACAGGGACTCCGTGACTAGTTTAGACTTAGATCCTAATAGGTTTTTTTGGGACAGGACCTGTTTGACCTGTTGTCCCCATTAAGACTCCTACAAAGTTCAGGATGAGGCAGGGCCTGGCTTAGTCCTACAGCCAACCTCAGAGTTTCACAAGGTCCTAGAGACTTGTGATGGTTGTAGGTAGCTGGGAACAGGAGCGCGACGCTCCTCCACGCTTGTCTGTTGGGTTATTCCATACCCACAGGTACCATAGCCAGCTTCCGCTGTGCTCTCTGCATGTACTGCGTGGTGTGTTTGCTTGGCAGACCCGATACCCTGCCATGATAGTGGATTTAGTTGATTGGAAGCTGCCAACAAGCTGTCATTTTCATGCTAACAGATGTTTCCATTCTTTTAAAACCCATTAGGTAGACAATTGATTGTTCTCTCTTCCCCACTGGGGCTCTGTTGGAATCGTACAGTCTCTGGGAAAACTTTCCTGGATATATCTTCCAGCAAGTCGGGGCTTGGCAGGAGAGTCCCTGCGATATGGGAAGAATCCGAATAGACTTATCTTTTGAGAACAGTGACAATGCTCAGCACCTTATGCCAGCTGTGTCCTTCTGCTGTCTACTGGTGCTTGTTGTGCTGTAAGACCTTAGCATCTGTCTCTTCTCTGAAGACCTGAATCCTTGGCACATCATTCCCCGGGGAGTATACATGACCTGTGTGTGCAGAGTGGGCGATTCCCTTATATTTGAAATCCCTAACAGCCAGCAAACGGTAATAAGGTTAGGGTTAGGGTTAGGGTTAGGGTTAGGGTTAGGGTTAGGGTTAGGGTTAGGGTTAGGGATAGGGTTAGGGACCCAAATCTAGGCAATGGTGCTTTGTTCTGCTGTGCTGGACTTGCTGTCTGAGAAGACTGAGAACTGACAGCTTTACAAAAGGTCTTCATCTTCTTCACTGGACACAAATAGGAGAGAAATTCCCCCAAGTTTAGATCTTAGAATTTCTTAATTGCCCCAGGGGGAAAATAGGCATGTTAGTTTGCAGCTTATCTTACCTGCTGCAGCATAAGCTGAACTGCACCTTACAAGTGTGTTTCCCTTCAGTGACTAAGGATTATTGCGGTTGCATAAAATTGAGATCACCCCTGCCCTAAGGGTAGCAAGCAATCATTACCTGACATCTTGCATGTTCTCTCCCATCCCCAGGAGCAATTTATAACCATGGCTCTAATTCTGCTCGCTGGTGAGTGACTCCACTGGTATCATTAGAAATGATGTGTGGAAAATCTCATCCTGTATTAACTGTATTTTCTGCCTGGGGAAGATGGAATAAATATTCTCTTTGAAATAATGAATACTGCCAAAACGGTGGTAGTGTCTTAAATAAGCTTCTGAGGTGACTGAGGGAGTGATTGTGTTTGAAAGGTGCAAAGGGAGGCAGCACAGAAAGCATTTATGGGCGCTGCTGATTGTGTCTTGCAAATGGGCTCGAAGGACCCTTTGGTCACGACTGAAGGAATTGGCTGTTTGCTTCATAATTCTTCCTTATTCTTGGACAGCAGAGTTTGTTTTTATCTCATTCTATAGTCTGTCATCTGTCTTCACCAGCTGCTGACTATCTTTGGCATCAGGGAGTTATAGTTAAGAAGAATGATGTTTTGCAATGTGTGTGAGGACAGAGTTAGCAGCGAAGAGTGTGGAACTGCTGAAAAATGAGATTTAAAACTGTGATATTGAACCTGTACTGGATCTGCTGACATAGTTCTGCACAGCTCATTACCTGCTCTGTGATGCCCAAGAATCTTTCTGTAGAGACTAGGCTCCTCTTTGTGCTGAACGTTAGTGCAAACAGACAGGTGAAGGAAAGTCATGGTCTGTGCTCATAAATTTAATATACCTAGCTTCATTTGATGACTTAAAACCTAAGCAAGTTAGCTCAAGGACCATATGTTGTGAAGCTCAAGCAATCCTGTGAAGCTCAAAGAACGGTTGCTCATAAATGGGTTCCTTTGTATCCAGCAAGTGAGCAAACCATCTGGAAGCCTCACCCAAAAAAGCATCTCTCCCCTTCCCGATGGAAAGATGTGTGATATAGTTCCAACAGCTCAGTATGAATGATATGTATTACTGATTTGTCATCTTCTTTTGCCTAATGAGGAAGTATAAGCTATATATCTAGGTATTTTTAGTTCCTTGTATCCCTATGACCTAGATGACCAGCTGCCTTCTAGATGGACATCTTTGTACTGTGTTGCTGAAGTCATGTGTGGCTTCCTCTGCTACTCAAGTGAAAAAAAAAAAAGAAAAAAAAGAGACTTGTGAAATGTCTTGCTCTTAATTCCAAGAGTTGTCATGAAATTTGTGTAAAACATATGTGTAAGTTACATCCGTGTAGATTCTAGGAAGCACCTGCCATGCTCTTCACATGTTTTTCACAGTGAACTTTTTGGGTTCCTTACTGCTCAGCTGGTGCTAGAATTACTTTGAAGACAAATGTTCAGCAAAAGCAGATGCCTTGTTCAGGAAGCTTCTACTTCCTGAAGGACTATTTTTATCTTGTTGATGGGCAGGAACTTAAGCCGTGTTTTATGAACCATTGAAATAAATTGGTGTCCAGTCATCCCTCCGTGGTGCGGCAAGTTCACTTCTGAGGTCAATTTGGTTTTTCTCATGGTGTTTTTGCTGCTGGTGGGTGCCAGAAAATTGATTTGTGGGTGCTATCAAAATGACAAAATAAGCAGAAAATATTTATTATTGTTTTAAGTGCCAAAAATTTATGTGGCTCTAGCATAAATGAGATGAAGGCAGTGCCTGAACAGAATAGGTTACTAGGTAATAAATGGAAGAGAAGAGAGCACGTTCTAGGAATTCAAACAAGGAGTTCAGTGGAGGAGATGTAATGCTTTGTGCAGATTGTTTAGGTTCATATTTATGCTGGAAGAGGACAGGAAAGGGTCTATCTTTTGAATTCATGTCTCTATATTCAAGCAAGAGCAGAATATGACTAGGAAACTAACTCCTCTGATAATGCCACTTACCAGATGGCCCGTTAGTGATACGCGAGATCTGCCACTGCACACACTTCAAATAGATCACAAATCTAGGGAATTAATTTCCCATCCTCAGCTTCAAGGAGCAGGTCAGTAGGAGCAGGCGAGAATGGGAGACAAAGAACGTTTTCCATTGTCTGTAACTGGGATAAAATAGGTCTGGGCAACTGCGCTGATACTGAAACCAACCTGTCAAGTAAGTACATTTCAAAGAAATAAAAAATAGGTGGTTGGATGCTTCACTGGAATTGACTGATTTCTCTGACGGGGCCATTTGCTTCCTTTGAAAGGAAGACATCGGGATTGCTGCTTTGAATGTTGATGCTTGCGGAGTGTACCCAGCAAACGAAAGCTTTTGGGAACATACATTAGATTGGAAGATGAATGAACAGTCAAACAGGACCGACTAATACCTGCTGAGAGGAGACTGACTTGAAGCAATGAAGCCCTGTCACACAAAAAGGATGTAAATCGTGGCTGGAGAACGTGCTTGATTTATTCAGACGTTTGTGGCTGCTTCTGCGTGGCAGATGGCCCCGCAGTTTTGGTAGGGGCTGTCTTGCACAGGATAGTGCATATCGTAGGGTGGGCTTCAGGAGCAAATGTCACACTTGCAGATAAAGGTCAGCGAAGCCTTTTGAAACTTCATATATGATGAGGCTGATTTCTGAATGAAAATCGGAACCAGCTCTGATCTTTAAACTTTTTAATTGCTGTCTCTGTTACTTGTCTCTTATCTTTGTCAAGTCAGGCAGTTCCTTTGACGGTATCATCTTCCCATTCGTCGTCTATGCTTTGTCTATGTTATCTGAGTGAATATACTATTTGGGGATAGTTCTCTCAGTAGATCAGACTATTTTAAGCTACAAAGCTTCTAGGAGAAGTAGAACTGAATATATCAGCTGAAGTGTAAGTCAGTCACTGAGTTCTTATTGTAAAGATTCAATGCTGAAATGTTCTACACAAAGTGAGAAATTAAATCCTTTAAACTCTTGGTACTGATAGTTTATGCCTCATCCTAAATTGGCCTTGGTGTATTGAGTGTACTGGGGGATGGTGCAGCAATGAGTAGAATGTTGTCATCTTCATTTCTGGTTTTGAAAAACAAAAAAAAAAAGGGCAGAGAATGCAGTTGTTTTCTTTGTGTCAGGGGAGCAAGATGGATAAAACCAAATCTTTTATTCTGTTTTCCATCACTGAAAATGAATTCTGAAGGTCAGAAGATTAGTAAATACTGGAGTTGAAAAGAATTTTTTCTAGCGCAAAATCTTTAAATTAGAGAATTGTAATTCACTGAGTATAAAACAACGTAAGAGGATGTTAAACGATGAGGGGAACAACCAAGTGTTGGCTTTGGGATTTTCTTTTTTATTGCAGGGAGCGGGAAGCTGGTTCTAAAGTCTGGAGATAAATTTCTATTTTTAAGTCAAGTCAGACAAGAACATCCAAGAAATCCAAAACTAGGTCATGAAGTGCAAGACTGCCACTTTCAGCAGTGATTTGCCTGCGCGCAGCAGCTTTGTGTGCAGAGCTTGGGGTCAGTGGTGTAAAATCGGCCCAGCTGATGGGGGCTGCAGCAGCCCAACAGACCTGTGGGGACCTGGGTGGTGCAAGTTCAAGGTCCAGCTCTGCCTACCTGATAAGAGCAGACATGAGCCTGGAGGTCCCTTGATGTGTGGTTTTTTTCCTAGTTTGGAGTGTGAAGCTCACAAAACGCAATTATCTGTCAGGGCAATAACATCCTGTAATTAAATCTGGTCAATAAATGTCTTGCAAGTGTGTTCCCTAATTCCTGGACAACTGGTGACCAGAGGGAGTAGGTGAAAAGTGAGGGCAGTGGCTATAAGGGCAGTGGAGGGAACTGTCTTTTGACAAGTTATTCTAGGCCTAGAAAAAAAATCTATTCCAGGCCCTCATTTTATTTTGTAATTTTTTTTGTTTTAGTTCTAGCTGGCACAAGAAAGGATTCGTTAATGAGGCACTGTCTTGAGTCTAGGAAGGAAACATAGCATTAAGATTTCGTTTATTAAATAGTCCATATTCAAGGTGAAATAAAATCTTGTAGGAGAAGTGGGATGCAGTTGCAGAGCAAATGGATATGTATGATCTCACTATTTTATCCTTAGGAGGAGAATTATTGCACTACTTTGTTGGAAAAAAAAAAAATCTGTATTTTAGTCTCTTGGCAGTTTATTGGGAGTTTTTCATAAAGGCTGGGAATTTCCGTGGGCTTATCAGCCTCCTTTGAGAAGGGCAAAGGCTCTTTAAAACCATCATGGTGATCTGACACATGGCACAAAATGTCAACAAAACCCTGAGGTCACTTATTTTGCTGCTGGTACAGACAGGCCCAGAATCCTTTTTAGCAGAGGCTTGTTGATACCTTGATAAATGCTTTTGAACAGTCTAATCCAAGTCTGGTCTTCAAGAAGCCTGTTGGGAGTGGTATTGCCTTTGGATCTCTGTCCTTCCCTTGGCTGATGCTGCATTCTCGTGGTAGGGTGGGCAGGAAGGAATATGTACCCCCACTTGATGTAGTTAATGCATGGTCCAGAATTTCACCTTCAAGGTGGTTTCAGCAGTAATTTAAAATGTCAAAATTTGCACAGAAGTAGCTGAGGCTCAAGAAGGGTGAAGTTGAAGGCGTTTCAGGAAGAAAACTTTGCTGAAGGATGATCTTGGCCAGCTCCATCTCCTCGCTTTAAAATAATTGCTTGAAACAGCAGCCCAGGTAGCACCCACCAAGCCCGTGGCAGAGCTGTGCAGCGCGGACCTCGTCTCCGGGCAGCTCAGCAGCGGAGCAGGGAACGCTGCAGTGGGGAGATGCGAGTGAAGACCTGTGTCGAGTGCCAGTGGCGGCCGCCAGTGCCGGGCTAATAATAACCTGGAGTAGAGAAGCGCAGCCAGATTTCCACAAAAACTTCATTAGGGTAGTATTGGAATATTTTGGTGAAAAGCAAGGACTTTCCAGAGGGAATCAATCATTTTCAGAAAGTTCACTCGGCGGAACATGAACCCTTTCTTTCTGCGTGCACATTTTCCCCAGGGAGGTGTGTGTGTTTGTGTGGGCTTTTTTGTTGGTTTTGTGTTTTGTGTGTTTGGGGTTCTTCTGGGTATTTTTTTTTTTTTGCTTGCTTGTTTCTTTAAAAAACAGTTCCTGAAAAAAATTGTTACAGGATAGGACCCTGTACGTTTGTTATTTTTTAGTCCTGGTCTTTTACTTTTTACTCTTTTTAATCTTTTGCTGGAGGGAGGAAATCAAAGACGGGTAGAAAATGATGTGTAGAAATGTAGAAAATGTAGATTACATGTTTTGTGGAAATGGTAAAAGAAAAAAAAAAAGCCATCAAAACTTTCTATTTATAAACTGGAACTGCTTGTCAAAGACTCTTCAAGATGCTTTTAGATATGCTAGCTCTCTGGCAGCAAGAATTCCCACACAAATATACATGATGAGAGAATAAAAAGAGCTATGAAACCTATTCTTTTATTCTCACATGTTGTTCAGTGTGCATTGTTGCTAACATTTCACTTGCTATTTCAAAATCAGCAATTTATTCACTGACTTCAGGCTGTTATCGCTGTGTGTAAATTGTACCTGTTGCTGAGTATCTCGGAGGAAGGTACATTACAATCTCAAGTGGGATGTCTTGCACTTCCCTGTAGCTGCAGGAAACTGTCAAGTCTGGCTTTTCAGCTTATGTGCAGAACTAGAAAGGAATTGCTGGAGGAAAATGATGCAGAATTGGCCTTTCTACTTGGTCCTGGTTGTCCTGAGCAGAAGACAGAGCTGTCTTGGAGTGAAGCAGGTGCAAGGAGTGTAACCTGGCCTTCTGCTCCCTTCCCTCGGCTCCTAAACTGAGCTTTATGACAAGGCATAATTTGGAATAACCAAGGGCACAATTAAGTGACATCCTGCAATAACCCTTGTCCATTGCTTGAGGGGCAAATCTTGCCTCTCCTCTCCCAGAGAAGATTTACAGGCACGTTGGGGGTATGTACCTTCCTCCCCACCCCCGGCATATGAACTCAGTCCTCAGACAGTCCCTCTTCCAGCCCCCCTCAGTCTTTTTCTGCTTGTGAACTGCCTGTTTGAAGTACTGGAAAAGCAGTTTATAAAAGTGCTGAACCAACACAAATCGGGTGAGGGGCAAAATTGTAACTGCAGCCTGCTAGAAATCTGATCGCTCTTAGACCAGCTCTCAGACACCACAGGGGCTCCTGCTTCCACATCCAGAGGCTGCTGGAGTCAATAGCTCTGATTCAATTTCTGTTGGGCTTTGGTTAGATTTCAGGAGTAGCTTACACCTGCGGTACGTTCACTCTGACTTACTTAGTTATTTTAATTGCTTCTAGGAAGAATGATGCCAGGGGAGGGACACGCATCCTAATTGTTTTGCTCTGTCAGCTGATGAGAACAAATAGAGCACAAATATAAGGCAGTGAGGTTTCCCTGTGCTTCACCCCTGGTACTTCTCTTGCATACCCCACGCATAAGTGTATGCACATGTGCTCTGTGCTGTATGTTCACTGGGATCTAGGCGTAAGAGCAGGGTTATCTATCAGAGAATTGTGTCTTGTTAGGCAGTTCAGTGGCTCACTGCCAACCAATGTACTCACAAACCACACCACTTTCTTCCCAACCATGGCAGCAGGAGACAGGAGGGACTACCAGGCTGTCTCACAGGGAAGAGAAAAGGGACGATTTCCAGTCACAGCCCTGCTTTTCCTCTGTGCCACGAGTTCTAGCCCCATGCTGTATGACTTCCAGCTCTTAATCAGGAAATTTAGCAGAACATGTAATGGTGTAACGAGATGGTATGTTTACATTGGTTAATTGAAAGTACTTTTCCCTGGAGGCTAATTACAGTGCAAGCCATTAAATCACAATTAGGACTTGTTTGAATATCCAAACCATTATGGATATAATTTCTGGAAAAAAAGAAGTACAGTACTTATGACTGGCCCCAGCTAGGTACTTACATTTCAGTTTTGTGCAAGAATGCAGAATCTGATCACTTTTCTCAACCGATGACCTGCTTAGCAAATCTCATATCTACCACAAGCTGTGGCTGATACCTGATACTTCTCAGAAAGGCAATTCCTTCTCTTGAAGACTGTGCGCCTTTCTAAATGCTGTGGTAGGAAGAGCACTAATGGAAACCCATAGATTCTTTCGTCTGCTGGAACCAGCTGATTCTTCAAAGTAGTTGCTTTAAGGAAACCATTTTTGATACTACAGAGTATTCTGATACTACACAAGGCTACTGGCCGTGCATCATTATTTGTATGAGAGGACATTAGACAGGAAATTCTGTCCTTGACCTCGTGACAGCTTGATGATCTTTTATTTCTCAGTTAAACAATGGCCTGACATACAAACGCACTGAAAAAGATGAGTTTGGCCCTTTGGCTCAACTGTGTTTTATAAAAATTTCTCTCATCACAGCATAGGTATTGATATCCATGTGGGCTAATGACTGCTGAGGCACTCAGTAGCAGGATACCACTGGTTGTTGGACTGAAAGTTGCTCTTAAATCTGGTCTTCTGACTCCACATTCGTAACGCCCCACTCAGACCCACTTGGACAGAGGGGTGGGGGGGCTGTGACTCAGATCCGTAAATCCCCAGCGGTGTGTACTAAGGTGAGACAACTCCCAAGGTCCGTACACAAACTTTATTAGCTTAACTAGGTCCGTGACGATTGGTTCAATCTAGCACAATTTCTGACAAGCAGTGAAGTGCACCTTGCATTACTTAACAGACACACCACAGATTGGGGCAGGCAGTACTTGACAATGGATATGCCATGAATTACGGCAAGCAGTATGGTAAGCCTTGCATTGTTTGCTAATTTTTAAGAGAAAAGAGAGAAAGGGAAAGAAAGAGAGAAAGAGAGAGAGAGAGAAAGAAAGAGAAAGAGAGAGAGAAAGAGAGAGAGAGAGAAAGAAAGAGAAAGAGAGAGAGAAAGAGAGAGAGAGAGAAAGAAAGAGAAAGAGAGAGAGAAAGAGAGAGAGAGAGAAAGAAAGAGAAAGAGAGAGAGAAAGAGAGAGAGAGAGAAAGAAAGAGAAAGAGAGAGAGAAAGAGAGAGAGAGAGAAAGAAAGAGAAAGAGAGAGAGAAAGAGAGAGAGAGAGAAAGAAAGAGAAAGAGAGAGAGAAAGAGAGAGAGAGAGAAAGAAAGAGAAAGAGAGAGAGAAAGAGAGAGAGAGAGAAAGAAAGAGAAAGAGAGAGAGAAAGAGAGAAAGAAAGAAAAAGAAAGAAGGAAGGAAGGAAGGAAGGAGGGAAGGAAAGAGAGATCAGTGGTCCTGGTTTCAGCGTTGGTCCAGCCAATGGAGGGTGGGGTGGATCTCTTGTTCATAGGAGCCCTCTTCTGTGTGTCGTTCCCCCCGAAAGGAATTCTTCCACCCCCAACTCGGGGCACGTATCTTCCCCTTTTATGTTCGCCTTACCAGACCACTTGCTCCACTATTCCAAGGATGGTTTTGTCTCAGATTTCCCACCTTTCCAGATGGTAGGAAGCATGACTTGGGTGGGGGCACGGGTGCGTTTAGCAGACAATGAGGTCACAAGTTGAGCAGCCCCATTTGGCCTTCAAAAGGTTTCCTGCCCCCTGTGCCACACAAGGGACCAGCAGGTGCCAGCCCCAAGGCCTGTGCGAGGTGCATCACACAAGCTCCATCTTGTCCAGCCCCCAGCTACAGCTTCATTTCACGGTACTTGTGAGTGGTTTGAGACATGCAGAAAGGTGCAGAAGGAGCCTTCGCCTCTGCTTCCCCCAGCCTTTGTTTTGGGGGGGTCTACAAGTCGTCTCTCACTACATTTGACATCCCTGCTAAATCTGATGTGTACCAGTAAAAATCCAGCAGTTTCTATAGCCTAAAGTGAAACAAGGAACGTATAAAATCTTTACGGATGTGATAAGAGCATAGAGATAAGGCAGAATCACTGCATTTAGCAGCAATCCTGATTACTGGGGTATAATCAGGGCTAGAATTTCTGTCAGATTGGTGCGTGAATAGTTGAGGCAGAAGCAGAGATCTGAGTGTGGTGCATGTGTGTAGATCACTGCTGGCTTTTGCTGTGAAATATTGCTGTTGTATCATATTAAACACTCTTTTTTTTCACTGAAGGAAGCTCCAGGATAGAGTTGGGCCAGGCTTCAGATTGCACTCCCGTGTCTGCTACGGAGTCAGTCCTGTGCTGATCTAAACCGCCGCACTTCCATGGAGTCATTAATGCTGTGGCTCAGCCTGGGGTCTAGTCTTTGGCTCTCATGTTTATGTTTTGTTTTTCAGTGATCCCTCTGTAATACCAGTAATAGGTATTGCAATAAAGATGCTAAATTCAGGGCATCCAACGTGAAAGTTTCAAAGCAAGCAAGAACGTCTACAATGCAACAAAAAAAGAAAATAAATACGAATGGCTTTTTACTGTTTAATGAGATGTAATCTACTGAGCTGGTGGATATTTGTTTAACTAAGACAGAAATACTCTTCCCTAGCTAAGAGTCACATCCTAAATCAAGTAGGAATATAGCATGAACCAAATACTCTGTGTGTTTTCTTTTGCTCTAAAAACAATTAGTTGTCACCTAGGCTTTCTAGGAGTCTTATTGGCACTGCTGAGCAGGTGGGCTGGGAACAGCGAGGGATGCCCCCAGTGCCACAAGGCCACTGTTCCTAAGCTGAACAGCTGAAGAACCTGAGATTCGGGGTTTGCTGTTGTTATTGTGAAGGACTCAAATGCCGTCTCCCGTCCCTGGACACATGTGTGTGGCGTGTGCGTGCCGTGTGGAGAAGGCAGGTGCGCAGGTCACCTACGCTGAGCTCAGGGTTGTGTCACTGGGGTCTGAGAGTGGAGACCCAGAGAGGATTTACTCACCAGACACTCTGTATGAGTCAAGCAGTCAGGCCAAGGTCAGACACACCAGGAAATCGGCATCTAAGCTGCCAGCCGAGTCTCACTGTCACCCTAACAAGAGGGTGATAAACTTTTCTTGGAGCTTTCTAGAAAGGAGAGCTAATGACTTTCAAGTTTTGGAAGCTTTCTTTGAATTATAACCTTCCTTTCTATTTGCGTTCTCTTCTGACGACTGTAATTCGCTTCTCTGTGTGAAGGGATAATTTGATGGTTGAGTATAGAAAGTTAGGAGTGACTTGCTAAAGAAGTAAACAGTGGTGGTGACGATATCGCAAGCTCATTTTGCAGGAGCTGATGGTACTGTGCCTCAGCAGAGAGAAAGTTTGTTTTGTGTATGCATTTGTGTGTTTTATTTAAGACAAGCTATAAATATAAAAATCTACCAGTGACTTCTAGAAACTTGAGAAATAATCTGAGCCTGCTTCCTTATTTCTGACTGTAGCCAGGAATAACATAATTGTTGCAAGTGGTTTACAAGTCAGATTTAGACTCTTTTCCTCCAAGCACTGCTTTTGTTTCTGGCATTGTCTCAGTTTCCCTTTTGGACAAGATACAAAGCTCCACTGAGACAGTTTTCCCGTAGATACTTCTGTTCCTTTCTGCTCATCATGGGTGGTTATTCCTGATGATGCATCATCATTCCTGCCGTGGAGAATGCTCCGTGCGGCCCTGGGGTCAGCAGTCAGCCTCTCTGTAGCACACAAAGGTTATGTGGATGTTATTCAGGCTTATCTATGCTCGTGTTGCAGATTGGTAGCTGAAAACAAGAATTGTTTGTGCTTTCAGTAGCAACATAAAACAAATCCTTCATATGAATTCAGCTGAATTTCCTAGACAACCTTTCAGTGAGTGGGGAATTGGGATTTGATTTTAATTTTCCTTGAGTAACCAACAATACTGCTCTATCACAGTCATTGCTATTAGCCAGGTAATTACAAGCTCATCCTGTAAAAACAGCTTCTTAAATTCAGTTTAATATTAATCTGTGTCAAATTTACAGTGATGGCAGGCTTGCTTTACCAAGGAATATTGATGTAATTATCCCCTTGCAAGAATACAGTAGTGTAATGCAACGAGCAGACATTTCCTTCAGAGGAAGGGAAGGATGTAACCAGTTCTATAGCCACTGCTATTCTTATAGTTTTTGTCGTGTTCCCTTGTTTTTTCCCGTCACTGGCAGGGAGGTTCAGCTTTGAAAAAGAAATTTGGAGGAATGAACCAGACTTTGAGGGATATACTTTAAATACTAGAATTTGAGAAAATCAATTCCTAGATCATCCCTGAGCAAAAGGAAGAAGCTGAAGTGCCCATTTCTCCCTCCCTCTATCTTCGGTCTTAGTTCACCATCCAGGCTCTTTGGCAGGGAGGGACATGGAGCCCTGTACGCAGGGGCATGAAGGTGGCTCCTCTGCTCAGTCGGTGTTTCTGTGCAGAATTGGTTATTGCAAAGTGAAACTTTGATGTGGGAAAATATCAATACAGCCAAAGCTGACAAACTAGACCAACTTTGATTTTCCTGCCAGGAAATGATCCAGCAAATTGTATGATTTAGGCATCAGTCTGGACCTGAATTGTCTCAGTAGTGCATGGGCGATGGAGGGTTTTTGGTTGTATGCCTCCTGATTGGTTTTTTTAATACTTAAAAAACCCCCCAACATATTTTGGGTAAAACTCCCCTAACAAAAGCAGTCTTCTGCCTTACACTGAGATGTCCATGATGCAGTTTAGTCACCAGAAAGCATCATGATGAATAATGCAGAGTAGTTCCGCTGCTGTGTTTGGCAAGGGAAGAGGAAGAGACAGGAAAGCCAATCTGCACCAACGTCCCTGGACAGAAATTCTCATTCTGAGCTTCTCATCATGCCAGGAGTTTTTGCATTTTAAAATGTAAAAATCATAGAATCATAGAATGTTAGGGGTTGGAAGGCAGCTCTGGAGATCATCTGGTCCAACCCCCTGCCAGAGCAGGGTCACCCAGAGCAGGTGGCACAGGATGGTGTCCAGACGGGTTGGGAATGTTTCGAGTCAGAGACTCCACCACCTCTCTGGGCAGCCTGTGCCAGGGCTCTGCCACCCTCAAAGGAAAGAAGTTCCTCCTCATGTTTAGATGGAACTTCCTATATTCAGTTTTATACCTGTTACCCCTTGTCCTGTCACTGGGTACCACTGAAGAAAGCCTGGCCCCGTCCTCCCAGCCCCCTCCCTTTAAGTATTTGTAAGTAATTTGTAAGTATTGATGAGTTTCTCCCTCAGTCTGCTCTTCTCCAGGCTAAAAAAACCCAACTCCCTCAGCCTTTCCTTGTAAGAAAGATGTTCCAGCCCCCGAATCATCTTTGTAGCCCTTTGCTGTCCCCTTTCCAGCAGTTCCCTCTGTTCTTTCCACAGGAAGGGAATTTTGCCTCTCAGTTTATAGCTGCTTCATGTTGGTTTGTTCAAACTTGCCCATTTCCTTGTGGAGTGAAGAGCAATGCTGAGATGGTACTGCAGTCGCAGAAAACAGGTGAGATTTTATTGACAGCTTCAGGGGGTGAAAAGTGAGACAGTTACTGCTGCCTAGCACAAAGGGCAGCTGGACCAGGATAAATATTACGTTCTTTTAGCAGGCTCCAGTCACTGATATTTATCTTTCTGGAGTCTCTTTACAGATAACTTTTTTTTTAAAAAATAAATGTGAGAATAAATACATACAGAGGTGGCATAGGCAAAGTTCTTCAGTTAGAACTTCTTTGATAGGAAATGAAATAAGGACTTCCTTGACTGTTTGAAAATGGTGATGGAAAGTGTTTGTTTTTCTCCTTTTACAATGGGAAGCCTGAACATCAAATTTTCTTATGTTTTCTGCCACACGTGGGATACAGTAACAAGCAAAGAGGAAAAGGTGGGAACCATTCTCTGTGCCACTAACTGTCCGTCTTGTATAGCCGGAATTTGCACAGAGAACCAAAGCTTAAATGCTTTTTGATGCAAATTGGTTTTTTTCTTTCTTGAGAATTCAGTCTGATTGTAAAATCCAATTCAATAACAACAATTTCTGCTCACCTCAGCAAGCATTAGGTATATTTTTTCTGCCTTTACTTCTTTGATATATGACCTTTTTACTTCTTTAAAATGAATGAAGTTCAATTAATCTTCATTTGCCAAGTGTTCCAGCTTGTCCTGTATTGGAACCTTGGCCTTGTCAATCTTTACCATTTCATAGACTGCTGTATTTGTTGCTAAATTAGCAATTATTTGAGATTTACCTCTGAGGCAGTGATAGAACTATTTACTAATGTCTGACAAAACCAAGGGTTGAGGGAGTGTGGGGTACAAGGGGGCATCAGCAGCATTCCAGATTTTGGCTTCGTACAGCCTGGGCTGTGATTCCTCTGGGTGCGCTCCCCATCCATCTCTGCGCGGCTCCGCAGTCTAATTAAGGAAAGAGCAGGAGCGAGGGAGCAGTGGCTCCAGCAGGTTCTTCTGGCTCTTGATATTGTTTCTTGTTTCCAGTTGGCCTGTGGGACTGTAATTCTCTGTCAGGGATTTCTTTGGTGATTTGCATTGCTTCCATGAACCTACACTTCAGGAGCGAGAGCGCAGCTACAGTGAGAGTGAATTTGTTGACATGGCACCTAAAAATAAATAGATGTATTACAATCAATTAGTCCCCTTTTCAAAAGGGACATTAAAAGTAAATTCAATTGGAGACTCACTGGGTAGTTAGGTGCCAGACACGTGTAAAATACATATATTTCACACTTGTATTGGAGAGGAAATGTTTGTTTTGGGGTTTTTTTTGTTAGATACAGCCCACCAGTCAGCAGACCTTTAGGTGGCTGACAAGCAGTGGGCTTAAAAAAATCGCCACCCTCATTCCCACTACAGAAATAAGGGAGTTCTTAATGATGAGCATTAATGCAATTGTTATTCAAGTTATGAATCCATCTGCCCTTTCTTGTGTTAAGAGTGTTATTCCCCACAAGACCTCCATTGATAGCGTCCTAGTATATGTAAGGACAGGTACCTGTCCCAAGTGTGATTGATTTTCATTGTATTTCTGTCTCATTTATAATGGGGCATAGAGCAGTCTGAGTCCTGGAGCAGGTAACGTTTCAAAATAAAATAATAAAAATTAAATGCAATGCAGGTGTTACAGCATATCAAATTATATTTGTATGGGTGCCAGAAGAAGCGGCCATGATAAATGATGTCAGAAAGTGAAGATGCCCAAATATTTGTATCGGGGTATTGTCAGTGATCTTCAAGGCAAAAAAAGACGAGGAACTGAGGAGCTGCCAATAGTGCAGGTGCCGGGGCAGAGCGGGGTTGGAGAGGTTTGTCTCAGGAGTGGGCAGAGCCATCTGTGGGTCAGGGAAGGCATAATCCATATAGTGGCTCATTCTGCAAACATTGTCAGTTTGGGCTGTTTCGTAGGTACGTCTGGAGGCCAACAGGGGGGTGGTAGAGATTTCGTAAGAGAAAAGGAACATGAGAGGCTTCTGAGTCACAGTTACGAGCAGTGTAAAAAGCTGAGGCTACACCTTTGCTTGGCTGTTCTCCATTCAGTTAAACCTGAAACAAGATTGATTGCATTGAATTCCTTCTATGCCAACCTTATCCATTGTTTATAAAGAAAATTTAAGAGACATAAAGGGCAATAAAGGGCTTTAAGAATAATAAAAATAGGTTAACATCGTATTGTACTACCATGCTTTGGAAAGATGCTTCCCACTCTGGTTGTTGAAAATGAGTTAATGTGCCAAGGATGCCAATGGAAACTAGATTTCCTACCCTACCAGGAAATAAGGTTACTCAGGCTCAGGACAAAGCAAAATCATTTTTATATACCTCTCTATAGTCCTGCTTTAGGCTTTGCTCAAACCAAGATTCTTAGGGAAACCATAAATATTTCTGATTTCAGGTTACAAGATCTCAGGTTCAGTTCCAACTGGTAGAAAGCTGGTCACAGCATCTCTACCATCACCTGTCAGTAAAAGCAGAGTAGCCCATCAAAAGTCTCCAGGGACTTCAGTTATTACACTCAGAGCAGGTATGTGGCTTTTCCTCCATTCTACAGTCACGCAAACAATTGAGCACACTGAGATACCTGTGTGGTACTCGGCTTCCTGAGGGGATCGCTGCCTGTTTCTTGGACTTATCTTTCTCAATGCCAGACAACTTCAAGACAAGGTACCTGTCTTAGGGGTAACTGTGCTGACCACAGAAATCGGGTTGCTTTTGCCAGAAGGATGGAAACTGTGCCCTCACCCTGTGGTGCACACGTAGGAACGAAGCATTACTGCTGCTTTGGGTTCCTATTGATTCCATGAATAAATGATGGGCTCCATGTAATGACGAAGTGGTAACTATAGTTTCCTTAAGGGTATAAGTGCCAAGCTAAATATTTTAAGCCCACATAAATAATTGAAATATCAGCCTTTCTTCAACAGAAGGAGATTGGGGTTATAATTTCGTTTCTCCCTGAATGATCTCCTGCCTTCTTGGTGCAGAAAACTCATCTGGGAACCACAAATTATTTAGAAGGTTCTGCCACTGTGTTTATTTTTGTGCCAAACCCAGATTTGTGTTACTTCTGCAAGTGTGTCAGCAAAGCAGTTTAGTATTTCTCTGACACATAATAGCATGGGTGGGTGGGATCATAAACCAGGAGCACCTTGCTGAGGTTCAAATAGTGTAACCCTTCATGCTCTGCCATTTGGGCTTTTTATTTCTTCATGGATTTCATGACAGATGGGGAATTTGGGGCCTTTAAGAGTCTCATCTTCATGGTAGCAAAAGGTTTCCTTAATTATGCTTTAATAAACCTTGTCAAAATTAAAGGGAATATCAAGAAGGGAGATCGCATTGCCATGGGGTTCAGGGTAACCTGAGATAACTTGAGAGAAAGTGAAGGAAGGAATAAACTTTTTTGATGTGGGTTTGTTTGGTTCCGTGTCCGTGCCCCCCTCCCCCTTTCCCCCCCAACCAGAAAAGGCTTATTTTGGCTGTGAGGAAGGGCTTAACACAAATGGCAGAGTTCAGTAGAAAGCAAGATGTGGAGGAGGATAATCTGGGAAACAGTTTTAGAAGTACATCCCATCCAGGCCTGACATTAGATAAGGCTCTGGAAGGTAGGTTTCCTATCTTCTCCCTGCTATTACGTTAACTTAATTATCTTTTTGAGGAGGAGCAGCAAGTTTTCTTTGAGAAGACAAATTTAACAGTGTCAGCATCCCAGCACCTCCTGTGAGTCAATAGCCTGGCTGCCAAATGCCACATACCTCAGAACAAGGCAAAACAAAGCATTAAAAATGGGAGAAAGGACGAGAGAGTCTGAACAAGTGCTGTTCTTTTACTTCTTGTTTATTCGGTGAATTTATTAAAGGAGGTGGTGTTCACGATGCTTTTCAGGATTTTCTGAATTGGCCCTGGGTTCTCACTCCTGAGCCACAGAAAGCTCCTCTAGACACTTTTTGGCTCATCAGTGTGCTGGATTTTGAGATCTTCTGAGGATTTACTCGGGTGTTTTGGAGATACGCCGTGCATGACAATAGCTACTCTGAAGGATAAATATCCTCATTGTGCGCTAAAGACAGCAAGATATTTTATGCTTTGCTGTAATAGACCTAGAATGAGAAAAAACTGTAAACCAGCTGAGATACGTCCCTTGTAGCTACTATAAGTTCTGCAAAAGAAATAAGAATTTGGACATTTGAATAAATAAATATAGTAAACATGTAAGAGTTTGCTGTAAGAGAGGTCAGGGCTTTTTGCTATCAAAGCACTTGACTTAATTTGTAAGACACGTCTGTGTGTGGCTGGTTTGTTTGTAATGTAGGAGATGAGGCAGTTTGGTGTCTAGTGAGTGTCCTTGAAAGACACTAATGAAGTCAGACTGCGTTTTGTACATGTTTGCTGAGTTAATCTTTACAGTGAGTTCCTCTAGTGATATTATAATGCAAGTGTAATTGTAACGAATAGAGGAAGATATGTGAGAAATACTGTGAAGTACCTAACCAGTAGGTCGAGTTTACTGATGCATAGATAAATCCCCATGGTCTAGGGATAAAAGCAGAGCAGGTAAAGACAGGAAAGCCATTCTGCTAAGAAAAGATGTTTGACACATCCCTTAAACTGTTTCTGTGAAGTCAGAGAGAAAACTATTGAGTATAGAAACTGTTGAACACATGGCTTGGTTGAGAAATTTCTATTGTGATCATTACTGAGGGGTATCAACTATGTATTTTATGTTTTGAACCATGGAAACGTGTAATATTTCTTATAGTAGCTTTCACAATCTTCATATTACTTGGATGAAGACTAAATCTAATAAAAAACAGGTGTGTAACATAATTTTCTTACAGTTCAGAGGTCTGAAAGTAATCAGGAAAAAATTGATTGGAATGTAAATATATGTACTGTTATTCAGTCTATATGATTATGTGTTCTAAAGGGTAGAAGAGGTGAAAGGTAGTTTTGATCTTAATTAAGTTTAACAAACCTTGAATGGGAATCGGTGGGAATTTACACCAATGTCCTGACTTATGGATTGTGGAGTTCTGCAGCCGATGATCTCACTGAGCCTTCCCTTCTGTGCGGGACAGAAACCTCTCAGATATGGGTAGGGGGACGTTGCTGGGGACAGTATGGGGTTCCCAGTTAAATTTGTATCCCAGTTAAATTTTCTGGTGAACCTGAGCTGGAGGTGTGAGCAGCTTCTGTGTGTACAACTAAGCGGCTGCGAGAGAAGCGATGGTGTTACAGAGGGACACTGACTTGCTGGCTTTTTGGTACTGAGGGGGGCAATCACAGCATGAAGCAGCAAGTATAGTCTTAGGTGTGGAGAGCATAAGCTTGCCCCAGGATCCTTTGTATTTCCAGTGAAACCATGCAATCCACGATGAAAACCATTGCCAATACTAGCCAAGGCATCTGCATGGATGCTAATCTGTGGGTCGCTGACTGTCCTCATGCTTTCAGCTGCAAAGGGTGTGCCGACAGGTAAAGCCATTCTTGGTCAGCTATTTTGGACCAGCCATGTGTGAACTCCTGTATTTCAAGTGTCTTTTTAAAAAGTTTTAATTCTGTTTAAAAGCGGTGCTTTATAAACATACCTAGTGTGGAAAAATGCAGTAGCAGAGCTCATCTGGGAGAAAAAGAGCAACACCTAAAAATGTTCTTTCCCTTTATTTTGCCTCTGGTGTAGGCAAACCTTAAAAACAGCCTTGCAAGGTCTCTAAGTGATGTAATTAAACTCCTGGGGTTTTCCTGTCCAGCCTTGTCCCTCTTGATTTGATTGCATTTTCTAATCGCCTGAACCTCTCTGCGTAAAACCACCAGAGCTGAGGTCTTGGTAGTGTCTTCCAGAGTCAGGAACAGGTATAAATGGCACCGAGCAGTAGCTTAGTTGAGCTTTGCGGCTGCCTCTCCTGGGTGAGCTGAGGCCTTTGGAAATACATTGCTAATGGCGTGTAATTGCTTTCTGAATTGGTCTTTTGGAGAGAGTAATTGTATTATAGGAGCTACTGAACCTCACTGCATGATCTTGCGAACAAGCGCTGATAGATTCCCGTTTATGAAGTACACTCCTCATTCACGAAGCGCTGCTGCAATGTACCCTTCTTAGCCCAGGGTCTCTACTCTGTAATGCTCCATCGCTGCATTACTCGCCACTCCTCCAGAGATGTGGAAATTTTTTTTGGTTTTGTTTTGTTTTGTTTTTTTGGTTTTGTGTTGGAGTTTAACTCTCGATCTCCACCTCTCCCATTTCAGGTAAGGCTGGAGTATGCAGAGTTTTCTTGTGGTATGAAGTTTTCATGCAGATAGACCCTTTTCTAAGGAAAACTATGTTTTCTTACTTCAAACTAGTCAACAATGGGAAAGATGACAAATTTCTTCTGTATTAATCAAATCGTCTCAATTCCATTGGAAATATAGAATCATAGAATAGAATCATAGAATGACTTGGGTTGGAAGAGACCTTGAAGATCATCGAGTCCAATTGTAAACCTATGCCAAAACCACCCCTAAACCATGTCCTCCCCCAAGCAACATTCCAGCCCAGGAACATAACCTAGAAACCTGTGGATAATTGATTTTGCTCATGGAAATTCTGCATGCTTTGGCACATCCAGAGAAATGGAACCCTCTTGCTCTTGCATATTCTGGATCAAAGTCCAGAGGTTTGCTACGGATGGGCACGGAGCCCTGCCCTGCCATGGAGGGCCACCAGCATGGTTTCAAGACCTACAGCTCCTTCAGGTGTTGTCATTCATGGGCTGCACTGAGCAGTTTTTAGTTTTTCTGATGAGTTGGGGAAGAATTTGTTTCCGAAACAGATGCGTACTATCCCAAGCAGGAGTCATTAGGTGCTGCACTCCTTTGGTTTTGATTGTCTGCCATTATTTCTTTTATGTTGCTTTGATTTGATTATTCCAGCCAATGTGGAGCTAGAGATTCTTTATTGCTCTGATTGCACGATCTTGTGTTTTCTGATGCTTTAATAAGAGGCTTGGCAATTTGTTTTTCGTGATTCATCTCTGGATGTCTTGAGGCCTCTTATTTTTGATGAGAATTTCACAGCTTATATTTTCACAATGTTTAGGATGAATGCTTATTAAGCTTATCATGATCCTGAGGCATCAGCTCAGCAAGATACTTAAACATGTGCCTGATTTTTAGCATATGAGTAGTTCCAGTGCTTTCAAGGGGATTTACTACACATATCTTTAAAAGCAGACATAACCATATGTAATGTGCTGAAATGGCGCCTTTGTTCTTTATAGAACAGCTTCTCAAGTAGCAAATTGCGGCTTTGGCATTGTCTTGGGAATGGTTTCTTCATGTAACGTTTAGATTTGCCAGACTCAGTCACTTAGAAATAATAAGTCTATGTTCCCCTACCATTCATTACATGGACTGAACAATCATGAAATATTTTAGAAGATAAACTGTTGGAATCTTTCTTTCTATTTGGTTAAGGGTTGCATCTCTTTCAAAATTGTTAAGTATAAAAATTAAGCATTTAAAGTCAAATGTAGAAGACTGTTTAATTTTGTATCTCTAGGCTGGGTATTAAGAAAAACACAAGCTGGAATTCTCAACAGAGGGAATTTTGTCCAGGTCCCATCCCCAGAGAGGTTTAGGACTTTTCAGTGAAATCTTGAGTTGTCGAAAAATTAGCTGTTCCCAGAAGCGTACCAGCATGGCCATGCTGTTAGGAAATACTCAGCCTTGCTATAATCACGCACCAGCGTGCCCTGGCCTTCTAACAGAGAAGAAAATAGCTGCAGGAAAAAATATCCTGCAGGAATTTCAGGTCCCCAAAAGTTACGTTCTTCTACGTCGGGATGAAGCCGAGCCTTTTTCTCTTTATGGTGAAAAACACTTACTGAGCCCGAAATACATGATGTTTCTTTGAGATGTGGAAAGTAAACGTGCAGGAACATAGTATTTTAACAACTCTTACGCTGGTTCCTTTAGAATGATTTCCACTTCTTGTCTGCTGACTTAAATGCACTCCAGTTAGTGGTAGAATTTACCTGTGGCTCTTTCCTGTCAGCAGTCAGTACCCCAGTTAGTAAGCTCATGGGTTTTCTCTAATGTCCTACAGAGAATTATCAGCTAGCCAAATGATTCTAGAGGTGAGTTGAACCTTCCACTTTCTTTGGGTTGGTTCTGCGCCCCCCCCCCCCCCCCCCCCCCCTTTCACTTCCATAGGCAGATGTTGGATTTTTTACCTTCTCATGTGATTTATGAAGGCTGTTGATATTATTTTTGCTATAGAGGAAAAAGAAAGGAGGGGGGAAAATGTAAATTACAAACACAAAGTAATTTATGTGATAGAACTTTAAAGAAAAAAAAAACAAGCAAAAGAAAGCTAGTGGCTAAAGAATTGTCACTTGACTGACACCAATTAGTTACCTTGTGTGTAAGACAAACAACCTTATCAGTGCACTTGGTTTAATACAAATCCTCTTGTCTTTGTCTTTCAAGGGATGGTGTATTTAGAACAACCACATGACAACAGCAGAAATAAAAAACCCAATCAAAACAGCCCCTCCCCTCTGCTCAAGGAACAAAGGGCTGTTGCCTCTAAGCATACTTGAGATGTTTCTACCGGTTGCACACAAAACATGATCTGTGGAAGTATTTGAATTCTCTCTCTTACTGATCCCGCAGACTTTGGTTTGGTCCTGGCGTCCAGGCATTGTTGGGGTCATTTCCATCAGCATAACAATTCATCTGTTCCTCCTCCACCCAATCCAAAATAAACAAAGCCTCCAGGGGAAGTATGTGCCAGTGATCAAAAGAAGGCTCCATAATAAGAATTCCATTCAGAGCTAATGAGACAGTAATTGTGGTTTAATTAAATACTGATTGCAATCCCTGCATATTTACTGGAGGCAATGGCAGCTGCAAAGCTACAGCCCGTGAATTACCAACTGGACCCAGGACTAGCCCAGGTATCACAATTCCTATGATTTGTTTTATTTTATTTAGATGTAAGCTCATCGGAACATGGTGCTTTTCCACTGGTCCAGACATCATGTTGTTTGTGGGATTCTCAGCAACACCGAAGTGCTGGGATTTGGGAAGGCAGAGATCAATGGGAACTTCCCAACAGAATCAGCTCAAGGCCCTGTGGCATTTCTTTAAAATTGAAAATTCAGTTGTGGGAGCCTGGGAGATCTGGGAAGTTATGGCTGCTTCTGTGGGCTGCGCATTACTTTCTCCCAGTTTTCTCCTGTTTCCCCTTAAAGCCTTTCCTCAAATTCGAGCAAAGAGGAGTCCTGTGTTACTTCCTGGACACTGATGGAAGAAAGCAGTGGGAGGGATGCTGAGTCCCATCCTAGGAAGCAGAGGGAAATAGGATGGTTGGGTCCTGTGCCCCCCCGTAGTTTAGAGGGAGTCAGCCTCCAGGCTTGTCTAGTACCTTCACACCCTCTTTGTTATGCTCTCAGATATTTCCTTCCCTTTTGATATTCTCTCCATACCCTGAAATACTGTATCACGACTTTTTTGTTGCTGTGTAAATCGCTGTACGGCTGCAGTCCACTCTGCAGCACTCACCAGCAGCACTCAGTGCTTGAACCCCAAAGCTCCCCCCGCTGCCCTGCCACCTCACGCTGCTGGGAAAGGAGCTCTGTGTGGGCCAGAACGGGGAGAAGCAGTTTCGTAAAAAAGACACAACTTCCAGGGAGATAATAGGTGAGGGGGAAGCGAGGAATCACATCTGTGGGCTAAAACTGAGCTCCTTTCTGCAGATATGCTATTCAGGCTGCCCTGTGATGAAGATGCTTTGTGAGAAGTGACAAGTGATTTTTATTTCCTAGAAGTTTTCCCCATTTAGAATCCTTTTAGACTAAGGCAGAGTCCTGGCTTACATTTACCAGATAGAGCCTGGGTCCACCTCAGGTGCTGTACAGTCTGTGAACTTTCACAGTCCCAGCTCCAGGGCAAACTCACCATCTTCCCTCCAAGATACAGTTAAATGTGAAATACTCCTCTACTGAATGAAGCCTTTGCTATTCTCTCTGCTGTTTTTCTGCCTCATTAAACACAGACCATTGATTAAGCAACAGTGGCAGATAGGAAAAGGCAAAATGGCTTGGAAGTAATTGGCCTCTCTTGAATCTTGGAGGAAGAAGCCATAATCATGTATAGCAGTGATGCATCTGTCTGTCTGCTGTGCATTTCTGTATGCAAGGAAACATAAAACTGCTCAAAATTCAAGGACTTTTGCATTTCGGAATATATTTGAGAACAGCTCCTTGTCTGAGGAAAAATGTTGCTAAGTTACAGAGTGAAAATTTTGGAACAAAAAATGAGTCCTTGTTTCTTCAGGCAGAGCTGATTTTCACGGTATAACCATGGGAAGATTCGTGCACGTAGATTGGTTCTGGGCTGTTTCTTCCCTCCTTCTCAGCTGTGCTGGGTCTGAGCAGCACTGGCCATTGTACAGCATTGTTGGGCCATTTTTAATCCCATTTGTCGTTATATCTATGTGTGGAGAAAATCCTCCTTGAAGAAAATCCTCATTGGAACTGTGTCTGCATTGAAGCATGTTGATGGTGGATGGACAGATTGATTCTTAACGTACTTGCAGTTGGGCCCATACGAAGGGGATTTTGTCATAACGTGAAGGAGGGATGAGACTGTAGGAGACTCTTGTGACACAGAACTTGCACTGTAACGGAAGGGTTTCAGTCTTTTTCAGTAAAGAGTTTTATCAGTTGAGAGCGCTCTCACCCAGAGTTACCTGTGGAGAGCGAGTAAAGATGTAACAGATATGTCAGGATGCAAGGAGGAAAATAAATGGAAAGATAGGGCCAGATTAGGGACAGCAGAGTTGGGAAATAGCCTGAAAGGGTCAATGATGGTGCAATCCTCCCCACTCTCAGGCCTCTTGGTATCTGGCATGATTTCCTCCACACCTGGGCCACTTAATAATAATGCAATAACCAGCACGATGTGCAATAACGTGGCATGAAAGAATGAAGCCGGGGAGAAAGCAATGTGCCAGAAGACTGCGGCAACCCCCTGGTGTACCTGGTGCTCATGGCTCCTAGTGACAATGACTATAATCGATCACACCAGACGACAATGGCTCCCACTGTTTAGGGAGGGAGAACACTGGGCCAGAACACTATGGCAGCCCCCTAGTGCACCTGTTCCCATGCCTTCCACCGACAATAACTATAATGGAACGTGCCAGACAACACATGAATCGTGGCCATGGAAAAGGGGGTACCAGGACCACAAGTTCTACCAAGTCCTGGGCTTGCTAACCAATGGAAAGGACTATTCCATTGTCCAAGTCATGACCAGAGTGGAAAAAATACCTGACAAAAGTCAGTTATCTCAGATCCTATAAGCAGCGATTCTAGCAAGACCCTTTGAGCTCTTCTGGATCTCAGCGGGCTTTGGGCAGCACCTCCCCTGAGTCTCTGCTGTCTCCAGCGACCACCTCGAGGGCTGGAAACCCAGGGCGAGACAATCCCTCTTGAGTTTCAACAACCACCCGTTGAGGAACGCCGATGCATTGGGAGTATTTACTCTAACTGGAAAAGGAAAACTCTAACTATAGGCTCGTCTCTTTCCTCCACCTCTCCACTCACATGTTTGTGTGCATTTGCTCTATAGACAGGGATGCTCTTCTGTGTTTCCGTGCACGTGTAGGAATTAAAAGGTACCTGCCCGCTCAATAAAGTTGTGCAATACTAAGAGATCCTTGGTCTCAGCAGTTATAAACTGTGGTGTATGCGTGTGTAGGGCGGGGTATGTGTGCATTTATATGCTATATGTATATCTCTCTATATATATCTATCTCCGAAATCTTTGCTTATTCTCATATGCATGTGTATTAGTTTGGGATACCTTGTAGTAAGTTAGTGTGAATCTTGTCATCTTTGAATCTGTGATCAAGTTTCTGTTCATTTATTTAGTTGAATCGTTTTGTGACTCTCTAAATCAGTTAGTGATTACGTGCTGCTAGAACTCAATCTCTTGAAATACCTCAAATCACTACTAAAACTGAACTGTTGCTAAATCATTACTGTGTCAAATACATCCATCCTGCGACAGGAGAACAGAGTACTCTGTAAAATCTCAGATGCTTCAGGGGAAGAAAATAAATAAAAACCCCCATAATACATTGGAATTCATCTCCTCAAACAATCTGGAAATCATGGAGCCATATGTAGCTAGGCTGTATGCAGACTTATCACTGACACTGGCTTTTTAGAGATGCAGTAGTTCAGTCATCGTGAATGAGTCTCTGGGCACCAAAATCCATCGGTGAACACATGTCCCCTCTCCAGCTAGGGAAGGTGCTCCTAGGGGAAGAGCTAGGGAAGGTGCTCTCTGGTACTCTTTGGGGGCCGTTGGCCCTAACCAAGGTGTTTGCAGGGAGATCCAGATACAAAGTCCCTCCAAAATCATCAGTGTTAGATAAAATCAGTGGGACAGACTGAAGGGTGGATCGTGGTCATGCTGTTAGTAGCTCCTGTTGCAAAGAGCAGAGAAATAAACAGCCCCAAACCTGAAAACATAAAAAATGACAGATGATCTGCATCAGACAGGAAAGGCAGGCAAAAACAGGCTCGAGAAACAGAGCAGTGATCTGAAGAGAAATGTGAATAGTGTCTGAGTTGTGGGCACTGACAGGAAAAATATAAATGCTTGTAGAGGAAGAAAAGAAACTGCTTTGCAGAGGTGTGTGATCAATTACTGGAACAGGTGATTAAGAAGGAGTAGTTGCAACTACTTCACTGAAATGGCTTTTTGACAGTATGCTGGATTTGTGGCTGAGCAGATGCCTTTCAGAAAAAGTGGCTGCTTTCCACAAAAAAAAAAAAAAAATAGAAAATCTTTTCTTTTTCCTATTGAAAATGAACTCCTGAAAACCAAACATTTCACATACGTCTTTTAACACTGGAAATTCTGCCGAGAAAACTCCCAACTACTTTTCATGGCAACTCAGGGCACAAATTCTTATGTTATTTTTTTATTCTTTTCTTTATTATTTTCTATGAGAAAAATGACCAGTGCCAGCACTGACTCACAGTGAGTAGGATGAGCAAGTTACGTCTCTGCACAGAGATTGGCTTCATTGTGCTAATGGACTGCTAGTGTGAGGAGGAAAAGAAAAAGATTAGTGGTGGAACTAAAACTTCAACCACAAGACAGCCAGCTTGGATGTTCCCTGTCAAACTGACAAACTCTGCCTGAGATGGAAAGGCCATTAAGGTCTACCCTGCAAAATTTGTCAGGGTAGCTCTCCATAAATCACTGGAAAGCAAATCCAGGTAAAAACTCTGCACTGGCTTATTGGGATCTCTTGGGACTGTGAAATCTGTGGAGTGGCACAGGGGGAAGGAAAGGTGGCAGGAAATCAGCTAGTCCATCCTCCTGCCCAAAGCAGGCGCAGCATTCAGGGTTGGCTGCAGTTGGGTCTTGAAAACCTCCAAGACAGCACAATGCCAAGGCAGGACAGGATGTAATCCTGTGCAATGCCAGGGCTGCTCCTTCCCAGCCGTGTGCTTCCTGCAAAGGAGCAAATGCTTTATCATTTGTGGCGTCCTTTTTAGAGGCCGTTGAGGTCTCCCTAGAAAACATCACTTGCCAAGTGGCCGCTAAAGCAAAGCAGTAATACAAATGCTGGGTGTTAAAGCCAGGTCCTTTTCAAAAAATAAATTTAAGAAGAGATTGAGTGTCATCCAGAACAAGCTCCTCACTGACAGAATAAAACAGCAAGAAAAGGAGATATTAAAAAAAGGACAAGCTCTGCCTACTGGTTGACCCTATGGAGCACGATAAAGCTGGAGAAGATTCACAATATCTTTTCCAACAAAGGAAAATTCCTGCCAAGATTCACAGAAGCTTTTTCAGCTTTAGCTGCCAAAAATCGGTTTGTGGCAGGTAAGGGTGAATGAGGAACAGCTATGTGAGGATTGCAACCTCCTGTCTTTGCCTAAACAACTTTGTAGACCAGCAGCAAGCTTATAACCAACCTGTTGTGAGCAGCCCAGAGGCCTGTTATAGTCAATAGGCTCAGCAGGCTGTTATGGAGATATGGGAACTATTTCAAATATTATAGTTTTGTTGGCTCCAGCAAAGAGATCTCAAAAGCACTTTTGACTGGACCTAACTACTATTTTCTGTTCATTTCCATCTGAAGTACAAGAATATAAATGAGCTCCAGTCAATCTGCGCTGGTCTACTGGGACGCTATACCCCAAAGTCTGATCAAATTAACTTGAAGCATTTTAGCTCACAAGTGTGTTTGGCTCTCCTCATTTTAATTCCATGTAAATTCAAGCACTGAATCATAATTCAGCAGACTGGAGCATCAAGAAAGAAAAAAATATCTCTGGATTTACCATTAACCAGCAAAAACTGGCAGCTGGCTCACAGTGCTGTTCTGGGCCTCAGAAGAGCGTTGTATGAAGAGAGGGAAAGCTAAAGGAAGCCCAGGTCCCTGCAGAGCATCAGGGGGTGCAGACCTGCCTCTGAACTCGGTGGGCAGGACACTGATTGAAGGAGACAGACGTGAAACAGTGACACTGTGCCCGAGATTGTCACCGGCCCTTCTCACGGGCTTGGGGAACTCAGAGCAGCACGTGGGCTCTGAGCTCTGCGTATCTGAGTCACAGCTACTTAAATTTTGATGATGCCACCAGGTTTTTGAATTACGTTTAATCTTTTCGACAAAGGAGCTGGACCTTCAGGGCTGGTGAGTGGGGGAGGCAAAGATCCTTTTCTCCTCTCTAGCCTGTTCTTCACCTCCACGCTGCTTGGTAGGATGCTGCGGTCTGTCCTGGGGGACATCAGCTCATCGTGGTGCCCCACTGCCACAGCAGTGGCCTCAGTGCCTGCTCGTCAGCGTGTTGTGTACACTGGGTCACACTTAGACCTGAGCTGTCCCCGTGGTATTGGTGTGTTGCTGTCGGCAGGATGGATCTGCACGGTAAGGTCTCCTCTCGGAAGGACCTTTGCAATTTTTTTCTGTACTGCGCCCTGTGATACACAAGATAAGGAGCAACAACATGTCAGTTATGTCACCAGGTATCAAAATGACTGACAGCTTGGGCAGGCAAAGCTGTGACTACACCGACTTGTCCCTTGAGAGCACTTTGTTACGTAGTTCTGCTCCAGGCGTTTGTCTCAGAAGTTGGTAGCTTAGATGTAGACTCCAGCATGGGACTGCAGTGGGGAAAGGCCACTGGGAATGCGCAGAGAGGAATGAGGTCCCCGGCTTAGCCCAGATTTGGGAAGGGAGAAACTGCTTACAGGCAGGTTTTGTAACTGCCTGCAGTCCTGGGAGTATAAGCACATCAGAGGATGTTTGCCAGCACGTGTCTCCTCTGAGCATGTCTGCTATTCCCAGTCAGATTAGTTCAATTTACATGGCAAAATATTTCAAACCAGCAGCAAAGAAAACTCATCCTGAGATCAGAAAAATAACAATAGTAACTCTTAGTCCTTATGCAGCACTTCGGAGCCTTCGGAGCGCTGAACAAACATTAACTAACTAATCAAGCTGTGCTGCTTCTCCTGCCCCATCTCCAGCAATAAATGCTCCAAGATTAGAAACTTGCTGACACATTTGTGTGCTGCGGGTGCCTGAGGCAGAGGGTACCGTGGCTGTAGAGCTGTGTTGCTTTTATGGTGCTGACAGGGGTAAAAATGGCTCATCATGTCAGCAGATAATGATCAGGACGTGTGCAGGGTTCATCCTTCCTAGACTGGTGTAAATGCAGATTACATCTGCTGGAGGCCAGGGCGTTGTTACTGTTCCATCCTTAGGAAGCAAAAGTGCTGGATAAAGTGCCATCCTCACTGTGCCATGGCCAAAACCTGTTCTCTCAGTGGTGTTACAGTAAGCAGGGAAAAGCTCTGAGGGCTTTAAGCACGATTCTAGATGCATTTCTAAGAATCAGGAGCAGAATTTGGCCATTTTCTGTGTTATCCTTGTGGTTTTCACTGGGTTTGTGGCAGTGTCCCCATCACCGCGTCAGGACAAGTACCATCAACCCCCTGCAGCAGGACCTGAAGATTCTCCCTGCCTTTTGGGATGCTGTAGGTGTCGTCCCATTACTTCTGAAAAACGGTCTAGCCTTAAAACACCTCTTCCTATCCTCTTCCCAGCCTCTCCCTAGGAGGGACTAAGCAATTGCAATGCAAAATGGCAAGTACTAAACATCTTTATTCCTGTAGTCAGTCTTGGTGATTTTGGGCGATAGGTTTCAGAGCTTCCCCCAAAAGGGGTTAGCGCTTACTCTGAAAACCTGGGGCACAGCCCAGGGGAGAGAACGAAAAGGCAGAGCTGAATTGTAAATCCTTCTTTAATCTCATTAACTGAAGTGTTTTGTGGCTCAAAGGACTCACGGATATTTACAGTATGATTAAATGCTCAGATAAATAACAGCTATTAAATGGGCAGTATCTAGATGCTACTGAAATGAGATAACACTTTTTTTCCCCCCTGTCTTCCCCTTTCTAATTTTGTTTCCCCTACCAACTGCTGATATGTAGAAATAGCAGTGACAGGGCAAATCGCTTCATCTCTGACAGCTCTTTGCTACTACTGGAATGGAAAAAAATACCCATATATACACTCCAGTCATGGTTTCCAGGTTCTTTCCAGGAACTCTAGCTCCTTAAACCACTGGGCTGCATTGTAGAATTTCCTTTGTGGAAAGAAATCTCATCTGCCTGGGCAAGACTGCTACCTGTGTGCTCATCCTGCTTGGCGTAAATGCTCCCATGATGTCTTTTAATATTAACGAATGATGTAAAGAAAGAGAAATACTGCTTAAGGTAATTATTAGAATGTGTTCCCAGGGATTTAGCTGTGGGTTTGTAGCCTCGTGTTATTTGAATTTTGAATTGGCGCAAGAAATGGGGTGAGGGAAATGGAGGAAATTGTATTTTATTGGTGGGGCAAGATAGTTTCCCAGCTGTTCTGCTGGAAAGATTTGAAGCTAAGAACAAAACTGCTAATTTATACAGGGTCAGAGTGGGCGAGCAGAGACTTCTACCACCTCTATCAGCTGCTCATTTGGCAGTAGCTGAAGGGAACCAGGCCTGGACTGGTGGAGTGAAAGAGGGTTGTGCAGAGACAGACCTTCGCAAGGACCTGCACACCTCACTAAGACCTACCGGCCCCCCTCTGGCCTCACATCCTGTCCCAAAAGTAGTCAGAGATGTTTTAGTGGAGGTAAATTATTGGAGATATAATATACAAACATCAGAAAATCTTTACAGGTCCCCGCAGTGCCAGTCTTTGAGAAGGCAACAATGACCAAGAGGTTAACTCTGAAATGTGAGATAAAAGTGAGACTGAGCAATTCTGAAACATGAGACTGCTTCATTTAGATATTCATGAAGTGAGGTTTCTCGTTATTTCAGTTCAAAAGAGCTTTTCACTCTAAAAATTATTCCGGTTTAATTAGGAAATAATAGGCAAAAAAAGCTTTTTTAAGGGAATTCAGTTTTTGTTGAACCTGAAGAGGATTTCTTTTTATTTCCAGTTTGCAAGAACAAAAAAACCCCACCCCAAATACATCTTTTCAGGTTGAGCAGAAAAAAACCCAGTTTTCTCTCTCTCTCTTCTCCTTCTATTTCTGTTTCTCCATTTTTGATGTGGCTAATGAACTAAAAATGCCATTGTTCACACAGCTCCATTCCGATGTGCCCTCTTCACCTCTCTGGACAGGAGAGGACAAGAGAGGTTGAGCAGAGAAGAGCTCAACAGCAGGTGGCTGGGGAGGCAAGGCAGGAACAGGAGATCTCTAAGGAGGAGCCGCAAGCCTGGGGTTTCTCTACTCCCTGTCTTCCTGCTGACAAGTTCTCTTTAAGCCTCCGGTTGTTATAATGTCTGATTCTCCACAGTTTGAGCCCTTGCTGTTTCTTTTGTGCCGGCGAGCCAGACAGTAGCTCTGAGGCAGCCTGCAGGTTGCAGGAGAGGCATGCTAGGTGCTTTCCACTGTCTGGCTACTTTCTGATGCTCCGTGGCAGCGTGAAATATCCCAGCAGACCTGGCCGAACAGGTGCCGCAGGCTGGGAATGCCGAGGTGGGCGAGCAGCTGAGCACCAGCTGGGCAGGGGCTGGAGCACCACTGGGAGATGCTGGGCAGGGGGAGAAACCTGCTATGGGAATGACTTGTTGAGTAGTACCAGAGCAGATGGATCAGGGATTCTCCCAGGGGTTCAGGGGTTAAATGTAAGACGCCAACACAGTAAAACTCCTGGGGATTTCCCAGACTCCCACCGTGAGAAAACCTGTCAGGAGGCTCACGGTGCCTAAGAATAGGATCGTGTCGCTTTTCGTCTGTGTAACCAGCTTTTGGCAGGGCTAACAGCTCCCACCAACGTGTCTGTGTTAGAAGTCAACCCACAGGGATACCAGCTAGGGACTGCAGACTTGGGGTTTTAGCTTTTTTTATGCACGTTGCACAAGTTTTCAGCTCTAGAGACCTCCTGTTTAACTCTGCTGAGGGTAGCCACCACAGGCCCTGTAGCACACGAGCAGCGTGTAGTTCAGCCAATGCTGAGCTAACCCAGGTCAAACTGCAACGGGCAAACCTTCATAAGTAATTAGCCCGGTAGACCTAATTGCATATTAAAGAACAATGTATAACCAGTGTAAAACTGCAGAAATATTCTGGGTTGTGCACATTTCTTGGGTTACAAGGAACCAGTACATAGTTTTATGCTAGTTTGTACGTCACGCAAGACCAGCAAGGTACTTCAAGTGCAAGAACCGTGGCATGAATCATGCTGCACTTCCACCTTGGCTCAGGACCACAGACTTTATCAAGCATTCTCCATCATCGCAACACTCTTGGCTTGTTTATTGTCCACTTGACTCCCGCCATGACCCCTGGAATCTGCGGATCAGGGCAGAAAAATCCATACCCTTTATGAGGTTTTGAGTGGTCATTTCAACACATTCCATCTCAGCCAAATGCACCCACAGAATCCACTTGTATGAAATTTCCAGCTGAGGAAAGACGAGGTTTCTGGAGAGGCTGGCCACACACTTGCCCTGTTTGTGAACTCTACAAGAAAGATGCTTTTAGAAGTCAAGAAATAGATATGTGATGTTGGCAGTTCTTCTTCAGGGGAGAGTTAGTAGAACAGAGTAAGGTTTCTGAAGCATGTTAGTAAGCCATTTTATGTTGGTTGGTGGGTAAATCTATCTCATGCACAGTGTTCATTTGCTCAAGAGCTGAGCGAGCTCTTAGTACTCAAAACTTTCACCTCTTGGTAAAGAGCAGCAGCCACCTCCTGGAGAGGGAAACGTGTCCCCTTGCTCCATCCACTTCATTTTCCCCATTAACACAGGAGCTTCCTTTATCTAAGGAACAGCCTTTATTCACATGTCTGTGCACTCCACCCTGGTGTCTCTTGAATTGCAGCAAATGACAAGAAGCAGCAAGGTGAGGGAGCAAGAGGAGATGGAGACATACTTCACATGAGAGACCCGGAAAAGGTGCTGTGAAGCTTTTTTTTCTCCTGCCATGGGCCTGGGCTAACAGAATCCTATGGACAAGCTCAGCAGGGGTGAGAAAGAGACGGATGGCAGCAAGCCTAGAGAAAAGCCTGAGACAGGGAGAGGACCTAACATGGGAGGGAAGCCAGGACACTGATGCTGTCTAGAAAGGAAAGGACCTGACAGCTGTCCATGTTCCTGACCAGTCCCATCAGCCTTGTCCTACTTTGAAGGGTATTTAAGCCTCATCAGGCAGAAAGGGGTGTCTCATAACGAGAGCATTTGCTTGGGACCTCCCATGTTCTGGCTTTATAGCAGTGACTTGTGACAGTGACTTTATTCTTTACTGAAGCCTCGAGGGTCCCGATGGTGGCAAAGGTGTTTTTTATCCCTGGCACCTCTGAGACGCTCTTTGTAATCAGGAGGGCTGGACAGTAAGTGGAATCCTGCTGCCTAAATCTCAGGCTGGGAAAGGGAGTGAGAAGTCAGCAAGGAGCTTCCTGGTGATCTTCTTGTTACACTTGAGAATCAAACGCTGCCAGGCCCTGCTGTGTGCAGATCAGCTGTGCTGAAAGAAGCCAAAGAGTTCAGCCCTGAACAAGCCTCGTGCGATGGTTTTCAGTGTTGATGAAATCAGGGCCCGCTAACCCAGTTCCTCATATCCTCGTGCTGCTCAATACCCAGCCACCGCAGCCCGCACAGGAAAGCAGCGTTTGGGCACAGCACTGGTGCATATGGGAAAACCCCCTTCCTGCAGTTGCAGTGAGAAAAAGGACTTAACTCGCTGAGCAATTATTCATTTCAGTGGCTTTACTGCAAAGCTTGCTTTGTCTCTGCTCAGGTTTTAGCTGAGAGAAGCTTGAATAATTTAGTGTCAAGAATTTGGGGGTTATTTCTGTTTGGTCTCTCATTTTCCTCTTCCTTTCTCTCCCACACCATTACAGTCATAGATCTTTTAACTGAATTCCTCTTTTTTTTTTTTTTTTTTTTTAGTGGAATGATCTTACTTTCATTGGGAGAAATATCTGCTGTCTTTGGGTGGAATTCATCTCTTTTCACTGTAGCTACCTGAAGGCAATGGGAAAGAGCAGCAGGAAAGACTCCTGTCTCTGCAGTCTCCACTGAACTTCTGCCTCCAACATCAGTGTTGTTCTCTTCATAGATGTGTAGATGAGGTCCTTGTTAAACCTGTAGGTCTAGAGAAGATGTAGGAGGAGGGTGCATGGTAAACTGCATTGCAGAAGAGGCTGTCAGCCCCATTCCCAGGCTAGGCAATGCCAGGAGAAGGAAGAAGAGGGACAGCAGATGGCTACCTGTTTTGCCCAGAAGATGCAGTGACATTAAGGAACAGCATTTCTCTGAGCTGTTGGGTAACTGTCCTTCTCTCTACTCCTCTCCATGCTAAATGGGGGAGGTCTGGGGTAGAGCTCTGCCTGCTTCCGTCACTGGTGTGTCTCCTTCAGCAGCAGGGCAGTAGGGGTGGCAGCCAACGTGAGTTCCCTCGAGCAGGGAGCACGCGTTTGAAAAGTGGGTAACGGGAATGCTCTCTGCTGGCTGCACTTGGGTCTGCTCCTGGGGCTCTTACTGGCAAAGTACTTGCTTTAGCATGGTGGCAGAGGGCTGGGCTCTTCAGTTCCTAGAGTAGTAAACTTCATTACTCTGAGCTAGTGTGAGAGGAAGACTCTTGGCCTCCAAAACTGCACAAATTATTTGCCGAGAAGGATCAGTCATTTTCCCAGAGAGCCCATAGGAAGCAATGACTGGATTGGTCTCTGCAACTGGTCAGCTTAGCCAGGCAAACAGTTACCTGAGGGCGAAGCATCAGGAGCTCTGTGTGTGTAGAGCTAAGCACCTTCCTTCTGGCTGTGCACTGCTGTGTCCTGGCTGCTTGTTCACATTCCAGGGGCCGTTGTGTACTGGGGCTGCCACGTGTGCTGTCCTCGTTGCGACGTACCATCACTGGGACGACAAGTGCTAGATAAATGTGAGCCTCGTTCCTTGCTCAGTGCAGTCTTGTTGCTACACGAATGTAGGTTGTGCAGTCAAGTCCTGTCAGCAGATGTTTAGTTTCAGCCATGAGTTTTGAGCTTTTAATCAGACTCTGAATACAGATATGCAATGGCAAATGATTAAATTACTCCTGCTTATTAGCAGAATCAGAGAAAGTGACCCCATAGATTTCGCTTTAACTGCAAGCCAAACTGCATTAGCTTGTTCTGGTGATTAATTTGTCTTCTTGCTCAAAAGTTGGCATTTCATTGCTTGTGTGATGGTTTGCTTCAGCAACCTCTGGGATCGGAGTCTGTTGCATATAAATGGAGGAGTGATAATGAAAGCTCTTTAATTTCAGCGTATTGATGCTTTATCTACCCCAAACCATGTGCATTCCTTCCACAAATGTATAGCTGCAAATGCTGAATGCCTTTTTTGGAGGTTTGGCATGTCCGTTCCTTTGGGGATATGTCCATGCAGGTATCCGAGCTTGAGTTCACCCTCATCCTAACCCAAAAACAGGAATGTTGCCAGTTTGCTGGAGCGCTGCACCCAGCCAAGTGTCTGCCTTAGCTCTTGGGTTTTGTCCTATTGAACTCAGCTGGATATATTTTATAAAAAGGTTTCAGTCAGGGCATAGAATTTGCAACGTTTGCAGTAACACAAGTTTTTACTTGCTGTGAGAAGTATAAACAGCTGTTGTATTTTTAATACTTTTTACACTGTATTGCATTGATTTGACTGTTCCTATGTGTTTGCTTTAATATTTAAAACAAATGTTTCTCTGACAAAACGCACTTGGCTATAGGTATCAGTATTTATTGGGAAATTTCCTCCCAAGGCTTGGGATTTGAAACGTGGTGGCACGGACATCTTTGCCCAAGTGCTTGCTTGCAGTTGCAAGTGAAGCACTTTTGTTACTCCTGCAGACCTCTGAGCACACCAAATGTTGGAGTCTATTTGAAAACAGAATTAAGCACCAAATTTTGGGCTCAAATTTTGAAAACAAAATTAAGCAAAAGGTCTCTTCTAGCAAAATTCGGGGTTATATTCTTCACTACTAAGTTACAAAGAAGAAGTATAAACTACAGGTATGACCTACCTGCAGTCTCTCCCAGGTCCTCTCCAGGAGTTCCTTTCACCCCTTTCAAGGGTGGAAGTCTTGAAGGAGCTCACTCAGCAGCACTTTTCCTCTTGAGCAACATCTTCTACTGACTCGTTTTTTCCTGCTGGCCACTCCAGTTACAGCTGGAGGTTATCGAAATGCTGCTACGTGCAAATAGATATTCAAAGCGCTTCTGTAGGACAACCTTCCCTCCTTCTCTACTGCTTAAGGAAGAGTTATTGTATGGGTGCTTTGACCTCTCCTTGTCTGTGAGAATGCACATAAACCAATGCTAATTTGCCTGGAAATGATTCACATCAATACAAAAATATCCTTCAATATGGGTATTTCCCTCTTTAGATTTATCCTTCTGCTTAGGAAATAAATTGAAATAGCTTTATGACTCCATCCTATAACATGAAAAATTTTATTGGCTTTATATAAGACCTTGCAAATCACAAACTGAATATATTTTATGACATAACAAGCTGTGTGTCAGTGTTTTTCACAGCCTGGAAGTATAGATATGACTGACTTCACATGTTTTAATCATAAGTTTTCAGTCTGGAGGACTTAAGCTATCAGGTTTAATAATATGTTCTTTCACCAAAATAAAAACACTTGACTTTATCATGCAAGATACTATTTTCTCTTTGGGGAAGTTCACGCTGTCAAACTTCTAAATTCGGATTGTTGTTTTTTACTTGAAATTAAATTATTCTAAAGGTCAGAATTTCCCAGGGAATGTAAATGAAATAATACAGTGGACTGAAGTCTTTATTCTTCTTCTGAAAATAAGAGAAATCTGATGGGGGAATGTTTGACCCTAAACACTGAAAAGGCTGTCTTGATAACCTGAAAAAAGTTCCATTTCCAGTTAAAAACTTGACATAAATCATGCTTTCCTTCAACATCTGAGTGCTGATAGATGTTATTTTCTTACATGTAAGCACTTCAATGTCTTCCTTATCCATGCCAAAGAAATCTTAATTTTCCTTAAGATAAGCGAACAGGAAGCATATATTTCAGTTCTGACTTTGAGCTTGTTTTAAGCTCCCGAGTAGAGCTGGGACTGGATACGTTTTTAACTAGTCCTGATGTGAGAGTTGAGAATGGGAATAAATCTGCTGCCTGGGATGAAACAGCCCCATTAAGAGCTTCTTCCTAGGCAGTTTAATTAAAAGATTAGATTATAGATTGCATTGATACATTAGGGAGCAGTTTACTATAGCATATTTAAACTGTGGGCTGGAAGATAAGAGGCATTGCACATAAAACATCTAAAGGTGATTTGTGAACAGAAATATTGCTGGGTGCCGCGGACGCGCACACTTCCCGGGACCGTCCTCGTGGCTACCTCTCAGTCCCACGGGAGATGTTCAGGAAGGACAAGGCGAAGGCTGTGAAGAGAGGGATGCGGGTTGTGGACTGAGACACCTGAGCATGGCTGCTTGCATGGAAACCAGACCTCCAGGGCTGCTCTGGCAGCTTCCCCAGCTCGGTCTAGTTCACTTCGGCTGTTTGTAAACCACACAAGAGCCTTCTGGGCAGCGTGTGGAGAGCCCGTGGGCCATCGGGAAGGAGCAATACTGGTCTGCCTTCCCTTCACTGCCCTTGATTTCACACCCTTCTGTCTGATCCAGCTGTATTTGTCTCATCTGATCGGTTGGTTTCTGGTTTTCTTGTTGCTAGTGATACTTTACTTTTCTTCTTTGGAAGTGTTTACTTAAACCACAGAAGGAAAATACCAAATAGAAAATGGAAGCAGCATTTATTTGAAATATTTGGGTTAGCTTGAAAAATGAATGTGCACTCACCTTTCTGTGAACCATAACAATAAAGCGTAGCGCTGCAGAGCAGGCTGGGTTGTAAATTGCTTATGTAGAGTGGCAGCGACCTTCAGTCCTCAATCTGCTCTGCAGAAATGCTCAATTCCTGTCTCTACCTTACGGGCTACAGAGGCCGTTCTTACCCTTCTGATTTCCCCTCCTGCTCTCCTTTACCCCTAATGGAAAGGAGAGGATGGGTAAGGAGGATAGAGATGAGACTTTATCTGCATAAACTTTTAGGAAAGGAAGAGAGCAGAAAACTGGTGCAAGAACATGTTCCTGGAGCATGCCAGTGGAAATGCTCTGGCACACGGAGAAGCCACCCAAGGCAGGCAGAAGCAAGCCAAGAGAAAACTGGTTTCTCACCCATAGAGGAAGGAACTCTGGAAGGCGAAGATAAGGAGCAGAAGGAAGAACAATGGAATAACGGCAACTTCCAGTGAACTCAGAAGCAGGAGATGAGATCTCACAGGAAGCAGATCTGCGGGGAAGAAACTAAGGAGAGGGCCAGGCACTTTTCATTTGATAGCAGAACTGTGAACACAAATCATCTCAATTTAGAGGAAGAATAGAAGGTTCGATGAAAGGCAGCTTGACAAAATAAAAGCTTTCCATTGATTTCTTGTTCTCTTACTGTGTTTGCAGAAAATGGAAAGTAGGTTAGATCAGAAAAGCTGGACTTTAAGAATAGTCAATGTGTGGAGAGACACAATCAGAACAGGCAGGACTAAATAAGACACAGGAGGTAAGAGAAATCCCACCTTAAATTAAGTCATAGGGTGAATACTATGAGTGGCCATGGAAAAACCTTTCACAGATGAGCCCCATAATGCTAAAGAGGCGCTCACTAAAATGCTGTGAGGAAGCAGTTGGTGTAACTCATATGGCAACAAAGCCTAGACTAAGGAGAGATCAGAGGAGAAGCAATTTAGGTCAAACCAGCTGCTCAGAAGGAAATTAATCAAGTGATGAGGAGGAGAGAAGTAATTTCTGCAGGATGAAAACATGCTGGAGCACTTGAAGGGACTTCTTCTCCCAAGGAACAAGTGACAGGACAAGAGGAAATGGCCTCAAGTTGTGCCAGGGGAGGTTTAGGTTGGAGATTAGGAAAAACTTGACTGAAAGGGTTCTCAAGCATTGGAACAGGCTGCCCAGGGAGGGGGTGGAATCGCCATCCCTGGAGGTATTTAAAAGCCGGGCAGACGTGGTGCTGAGGGACATGGGTTAGGGGTGGTTTTGGCATAGGTTTATGGTTGGACTCGATGATCTTGAAGGTCTCTTCCAACCCAAGTGATTCTGTGATTCTAAGGGACCTGTACAGCCTGACTACAGGTTTCCTGCATGGGCGCAGCCAGTTTAAGAGCCCCCCAGCCTGGCCTTGCGTCCACACTTGCACCCTGGGATTCTTTCCTCCTTCTGCCATCCTGATAACACCGGTTGGCGCTGAAATTCTGCCAGTTTTTTATGAAAACCCAAACCTTTTCATTGACCCCGTTTACAGGGGCAAGCTGCGTGGTGCAAAGGGCTAGAGAACAACATGCAATGGGGATAGCGAAGCAGAAAGGAGCAGTTAGTAGAAGGAGAAGTTAGCTGAACCTGGGGTGCCTTTTTAAAAGGCTTTCTTTTTGAAAGAAGAGACAGGGGTTTCAGCTTGACCTCAGTATCTGGGAAATATTAAATAAATAACCATAACTGTTTGTTGAGCATATGAAAGATAGCAAGAAGATGAGTAGCAGCCAACCTGGATTAGAAAAGCATAAATCATGTCAAAAAAATTGAATTTACTCCTAAGCCAGAGAAAAGGCTTTTGGATAGTAGAAAAGCAGATGTCATGGGAGGCAATATACTTAAGTGCAAGAAATATGACATTTCATTAAGTACGTTAGAGAAATCTAGTCTAGATAAAACTGCAATCGGGTGGGCCAGAGGAGGTTGGAAGAATTGAGTCAGATTTCATTAGGAATTGTCCTGTGTCCAGTTCTGCTCAGTCCTTCCATTAACTGTCTGAACCATGTGATAGCAGATGCATTTATTACATTTTCAGAAGGCTGGGAGCAACACTGAATGTGTGATCTTGACAAATAGCATGGTGGGGAACGGTTTCATTAGAATATGAATACACAGCAACTACTGATAAGCAAAATAGCCAGCACTCATCAGGTGCACAAATGTGTATTTAGGAATACAGATTTGGGACGGGAGGGGGGAGCAGCTGAGTTTAGAACAGATATTAGTGTAAAGAAAGGCTCGGGGGGGGGGTGTATGACAATCCTTTGGTCAGATGAAAAACTGGTTTGAAGGGGTTCTCTGCGCCACCAAAGTTCATTTCAAAATCGGCAGGAGTTCAAGGAGCCCCAGCAGAACTGGCCATTTCACAGGTGCGCGCTGGAAAGACCTCGCAAAGATCTGAAACAGGACTACAGCAAACGATGAACAGTGGGAACACTGTGTGTACACGTGGTGCAATAGCTGCAGGCCTACTGGGAAGAGAGGGATCCTAACACCTCTTGTTTGAAGGCAACGCCAACAATTAAGGCAACTCCTGGGGTTGTATCTTAACCAAGCACTAAGGCTTCAGTTACAAGGATGCAAGAGTTCCTGTAGAGACTCCAGTATCAAGAGAAACTGTGTCAGAGGAACAGCATCTCTGGGCAGAGACTAATGTAATTTCACTGCTGATTACAGCTACAGAAATGCCAGTTTAGCAGGCAATAAATCAACTTTACTACTATACCATGCACCAGTTTCGCTGCCTTCTAGCCACATAATTGTGTATCCTGTAGTTAATGGAGATCAAACTGTTCTGTGGCAAAAGTTCAGTTTCTAACACTTTCTTGCATAAATCACCTTCCTTATTCTGCATTCCTTACAGGTAATTCCTGGTGTATATTGTAGCCTAACTAATCTGACAAGATTTTTATAGTCTTCTGGTCTTCAATGGAAAACATCTCTTCTCCGTACCCCAGCTGTATAGGACAGCCTGTAGCGAAACAAAATTGCAGTAAGATTCAGCTTAAACACTAGTGAAAGCTTTTTAATTCTATGAGTAATGGTGCACTGAAAGGGATTACTTGACTAATTTTCTCATCATTAAAATGGCAAATTGATTTTGCCCTTCATGCCTTTCTGCAGAGACGGGCAGTGGCTTCCAGTTCAGTTTAGTGCAGGCTGTCACAAGTTGTAAACATGCATTGCTCTCTCTACTGGAGACTACTTTTGTTACTTGTTCCCATCTATTTTTGAAAAAGCCATTCAGTCTAAGAGAGTCTATTGTTTGTCTAGTGGGGCAATTATGCTAATAATAATGTGGAGTTGTGCTTTATTTTAATATTAATCTTAGTGACTTGGATACGACAGCAATTTGAATGTATGAATGAATAAAAAAGGCAAAATGTTTATAGAAGTACATAAAACTAATGTTATGCACTCCATTTTGCAAGTATCTTGAAATGGCTTTTTAATAAGCGTTTAAAATGATGTATTCATGTCTGTATATAATGTCATATCTCATCTTAGGAAAAGTGATTTTAAAGAGCTCTTGTAATTATTTATTTATTATTATTAAATTATTTACAATGGTATATGACTGGAAGCATTAAATGCTTTTGTATCTGAGAGCCTGCCCGTGATTCTTATGGTTGGTTATTCTTTATCGTATGCTGTGACTGTGCTAAGACAGAACCTATTAGAGAAGAAGGACTGTGCATTCTCTGTGCTGGCACTTCATATTCTTCTTTTGTATCTTGTTAGCATCTGTTGCCTTTGTTTAGGATGAAATCTATTGATTGTGGTCACGGGTCCTTGCCTAGCCATGCTGTTATCTATCATGAAACCCTGAAGAGATTGGGTATTCTTATTTCACTAAGACCTAAAAATGATGACATTTTCCAAACCTTGCATGAGATTCTTTCTCTGGTAGGTCCAAAGCAGGTTTAGACCCATGGATTAATAAGATGGTTGTTGCTGTTCCTTTAAAACTTGAAAGAAGACAGACCTGGAAGAGATCTCTAGAGTTCTTTTAATCTAGTCTACTTTGCTCTGAATTTGCATTATCTCAACTCAAAGCATATCTAAATTGTTAAACTCCACCTAAATTCCACAGCCTCCCCAAGCAACGTATGCTGCTGCTGTCCTTTCCTTAGCACTGGATGGAAAGACGAGGCTCAACCTCCTTATGCCAGACCTTGGTCAGTCTTTGCAGGCTCCTGGGAAGGGAGCATCAGAGATGCTGTAAAACCTTTCCAAAGCTGTGCTCTTGTCCCTTTGGGATTGAGGAACTCAGGTCCTGTTCGTAGCTGTCACCAGTGTAGAGTCTGGTGCTTCCTAGGAGGGTCTGAGCCACAGTCACCACAGCCACAACCCTTCAGCGCCTGGTCTCTTGCTGTGGGTTTCTTTTAGGGGGGTGGTAAGGTGAAAAAAGTGAAAGGTAAGCATGCACATCTCCCATGAAAGGATTTATAGTGGCAGCAAAGAATAATAATTGATATTTAGTCATTTAAAAGATCTTAAAATGAAGACTCAATTGTTGTCTGCATTATCAGGTGGGCGATGGCATTAGCACCAGTTCCCTGATGACAGGCTGTGGACATATCCCCCTAGGAATCCAAACGAGATGAGCTAGAGTAGGGATTTGACTTTCCAGCTCTGTTTCCACTGGGAAGGGTAATTAATTTGTTTTGTTTCCGTCTCTTTGTGTTTTGTAGTTACAAAACAAGCACAATAAACATGAGAGGCCCCAAGAGCTAGGGCTTTAGAGACATGCTGGGGAGGATGAAAAGCTTCTTGGACAGGTAATTTTGGCTTCTTGCAGTGCTCACGTTCTTACGTCTTTTTGCTATGCTTAGACTGCATTTACTCTGGTGGTTTTTAGGTTTTTATTTATTTAAGAATTCCTACTGGCACAACATAGACTCCTAGTAGGCAATATCTTTTGGAGCTTGGAGATCTGGTCGGTCCTTAAGTTTAGACCTTGGCTAGCACGGGACTTTCCATCCCAGAGCAAGCCAGAGGGCGAGAGCTGAGCTCTGCAGGTTGTTCCCTGGTGCCGAGGGTCAGATCCTCAGCTGTGGGACCACCAACAGTAGAGCAACAACAGTTGCTACCAACCCTACAAATGGAGCCGTATTTCTACATCCCACGCTGGCACAGGAGGGACAGCCAGCGTGGTGTATGTGAGGCGCTCAAGCCGTGGACATACTGGCCTGTTTACTGCCTACGCCGTGACTTCTTGCACCTGGTGCAGGTTATCCAAGGTGTTCTTGCCATCACCTCTCCAGGTGTCCTACCTGACTTGCAAAGAAACCTTTCCCATTCCGATAATCGGTGTTTCTTCTCTTGAGGCTTTCTAACTAAATTGCACCATCTAGGGTTAGCAAGAGAACTGTAGAGCTATATTCCTCTACAGCTGATTTTGGAAGAGACAAAAGGAAAGCAGATGCCAGAAACCTGCCTGGAGAAAAAAAAAAAAACAAACCAAAAAAAAAAAAAAGCTGGATATTAAAGGATTGGAGTTTAAGGCAGGTGTTTGCATCTGGAGATTCAAGGCCAAGTAGCTATGAATGCTCGGGCAAACTGGAAACCAGTGTTGGGCTTCGCTGCTCAGAGGGCTATGCCTGATCTCTGCAGTAACTAACCCAATTAGGAATACCCGTGCAGTGTTCCCCTTACATGCTGCTGCAGTTTCTCCTTGCCCTTTAGGCTTTCTTCTCCACAGCCCTCTGCTCGCATGTGCACTGCCGGGCACGTGATGCAAAACTGGGCATTTCCTGCTGAGAGCAGAGCCCATTTTGGCCCTCACCCCTCGCGTGTGCATTATTCCTCTTCCCTTACACACTGCAGCAAGAGGCAGGCAAGGAATCTGCAGGGGCTTGGTGACAACGCTTGTCCTTCCTGGTGTTTGTGTTCGAATGAGATTTTTTGTTTAATCGGCAGAATCTCTAGTTGGAGCATCTCCTGTCATGCTGGCAGGCTGCTTCAATCTGCGGGCAAGGTTGATGGGAACTGATCTAAGCTGAGCTGGCAGACACCAGCTCTCACTGAGATACATCCTGTCCTTCCCCGCTTTGAGCCAGAGGGAAATGGGAGCCAAAGGCACCAAGTGCCCTGAGGTCACAGGGTTGAACTCCATAGGAGAGGGTTCACACACAAATATCACTTCAGCCTGCACGTTTCCATGTTCCTTTTTTTTTTTTTTTTTTTAATTTTTATTTTTGGCCAAGACAAGTGTGTCACTCTGTGAGTAGGAACTAAGAAGCTGCACCTCCTTGTTGCTGTGTCAGTCAGGGCTGCACCGTGTCCTTGGAGAAGTGGTCCACTGATCGTCTCCCGCAGATTGCTGGATACTGTGCTCTGCTTTGGGATTGATACCTGCTTTCCCACTAGTGCCTGTAGCTGATTAAACGTCTTTTAAAGCAAGGATTGAAATCTGCATGTCCTTGCAGTGCATGCACGGACCAGTAATATACTGGATTCCCAGTTGAGGAAACATTTTAGCATCCCTGAAGTGACGGAGAAAGCCCCTGTGGGGCTGCTCACTCTAGGATGAGAGGATATTCTCTTGTGTTCATCGTCCTGACTGGATTCAACTCTTCCTGCCTCAGTGTATCAACTACAAAAAAAGAAGTTTCTTCTGTGGGAAAGGGAGTGATGAAACCTTTCAGCCTTTTCATGGGCAGCAGGGAGAAATAGGCACTTTTATGACAAGATGTGCTTCATACCTTAAAGTCCTGAATTAAGCAATTTATCTGTCTGTCTCCCTCCATTGACTGTGAGATTAGACTTCGGCTGTCTGGAAATACCTGCAGTGCTTGTATCTCTCTCAGATCAAGTCAGGTGAGATGAATCCAGGCCACTATCTTCTAGCTTTCCTGTGGCTTGTAACACTGAAACACAGCAGATCATTTTGTTAAACCTAGCAAAATGGAATTAGCAGAAAGCCAGTATAATCAAGAAGGGAGCTGGATTGGATGAAGCCAAATTCCTGCAATATCTGCCATGTGAATTTCCAGGCAAATCTATGCAGAGGGCCAATGGACCAGAAGGCCAGTAAAATAAACCCCACACCTGTGAAGGAGCTGGGAAAAGGGAATAGAGGCAGCTAAGTAGGACATGTTTGTCCTTGGCTGTGCGGGGAGGATCGTTACTTCGAATCTATGTGATCTCACTTCAGCAGTTCTCTGTCAAAATGCCACAGAAAAGCAAGGCAGTGGCCTGTTTCTTGCAGAGCTCTCAAAGTCATTTTTACAGCATCCCCTGGGATGTGCTCACCTTGGAGATGTCCCCAGCTTGAAGATGTCCCTTCAGCTGCTCCTCCATTACAAGAACAGGGCTGCCAGCCTCCTTGGGAAGACTAAGATGGATGGATGGATGGATGGATGGATGGACGGATGGACGGACGGACGGACGCAGAAAGGGAGAGGAATGGAAAGCACAGTCAAGTGTCTTTGCTCTGGTCAGCTGCTAAACATGCAGGAGCAGTAACGAATTAAAGAACCCCTCAGTTAGTTCTTTGGAAAAATTATGAGCAGTCCAGGTCTTGATTCTTTCCCTTTGATCTTGTTTAAATTATTCGCTGTATTAGAAAGAAGACCCTCACACCCAAGTTAATCAGCTGCGATCTAGGAGTTTAATAAGCTCAACAGCACACACCTATCTTTTCTCTCTCCTGCTGTGCATGACTGCTGACAACTGATTAGCATCTGACAGGCCAGCACTAATCACAAGAGGGTTACAGTGATTGATCAAACTGGAGGTGGACTGTCAGGGCTTTGGAGACCCCAGAGCATGCATGCAACAACCTCTGAGGAGACTTACAGGCAGGACTGCATTTTAAGGATATTTGTCTTTCTTTTTTTCCATCTTTAATTCTGCTGTCTCCTCTTGCCACCTTTGCAGCAAATTGGCCAATTCCGGGTGAATATGACCGCAGAATAAAGGCATAAAGACGATTATGTTCCTGCAACTGTAGAAATAAGTGGTTGAGCAGGAGGCAGAGACCTTGTACGTGCTGCAGTTGTGGGAAGAACTGCTCTGTACTCGTTTCCTGTAAGAGAGCACAGAGCTTAACCCTCCTCCAGTGCAGAGAACAGCGGAGAGAAAGCATCAATTGATACTGGACTCCAAGGACCATACAGCAATGGGAACCAGGCTGCACTGCATGACATTTTCCCAACAAAATGTTTTGCACTGAAAGGCTGAATTTTTCCCAAAATAAGGAAATAACCATTCTGCTTGTAAACTTTGTATTTTGTGATGAAAAATGGAAAATACCACTTCTGTGGGTTTGGAGTTTGAAGTCAGCATCTTCCATAGGAAAGATGGAGAAGGGAATGAACCATATCTGATCATCTGTAGTTGTTGCCTGGAGGCAGCAGAGTCTCTTGCTCAAGGACTGTCCCAGGCTGTGTTGTATTGTGTATTGTGTATACCTCTGTATGGCGAAATCTTTTCTCTCAGTTTTGGTGATGAGAAGCCAAGGAGAGCCACAGTCTCCCAGCTCAAAATAAACCCAGAGGCTCCTGAATCTGAGCCCTCTGCTCCCACTGGAGTTGTAGAGCCCAACAATCTGTTTTGCACAAAATGACCTATCGATCCCAACAAGCAGCATTGCCCAGCACCTGCATGGCGTGACGCGCTCTGAGCAGTGTTTACTCTTGCAGCGGCCCCTGGGGGTTCGGTAATTTATCTATTTCTCTGCAGTGGGCGCACGACCTCTGACGCAGAGCAGAAGCAGGAAAGAGCTTTGTGGTTCTGCTAATAGAAATCACCCTGTGTTGCACCTACCTCTTTGTCAAGCTACCAAAGAACGTTGTTTCTGGCTGTGCATCCTGTGCGGGGCTAAAACAATGGCTTTTTGGCCCAGGAAACCCTCATCTCACAAGTGCCTATTCAGCTTCCTGGGTTACTGTGTCCACTGTACATGTCCTAGAACAGGACTCTCCCCAGGGGACGTGGCCCTCAAAGGAGTCTAGGCCAAGACCCTTCCTTTTGGAGAAGCCTTGTGTTGCAGCCGCTCTGCTGTTCCATAATAGAGGCATGAAACTGGGGTGGCATCTGGAAACGCTCCAGACTGGCCTATAACCCCGCCATTCATTAGCCAGCAAAATGGGAGCTTGACAGCCTTTAATGGGTACGCTGAATCCTTTCCATGGAATGAGTTTAGCTTGTCTTTATTTCCTGTTTCATGGTTTTCCACAAGCTTTGCAAGACTGGTTGAACTCAGGGGAAAGGCGGAGGGGTGGCGTGGTCAGGGAGATGGTGGCCTAACTCAGCTCTGGGCAGGGACCTTCGTCAGAGCATTGCAGGGTATGGGCAGGGAGCCATGTCCCCTTCCGTCACCTTCTCCATGCATAACCAGACTCCTTTCATCAGCCAGAAGTCTTTTATCCATAACCTTTGTCTTCTCTCTTTGTAAAGACAGATTTGAATGCAGGCTATTTGCAGCAAGGAAAATTACCTTATTATCTAATTTACATTAAAACACGCATCCCACAAGGTGCTACAAACCTTTAGCCAGGTAGAATTGATGTTCGCCAAGCAATGGGATGGGTTTGCAATGGTTTTGTCCTCTGTTCCTTTCCCTTTCCCTTTGGGGTGAAGGATGGTGAACAGAAGTTTCTTTGAAGACTGTTTCCAAGCAGCTGCCTTAGCTGAATTTCAGAGATGTTGCAGGCTTAGGGGTTCCTGCCTGCGGGAGGCGTAGCCAAAGAAGGAATTCAGGGTGCAGATGAGGCTTTGTGTCCTTCTCTCTTTACAGGAGAATGAAACGTGCCAAGTGCACAATTTGCTCCGATGCAAAGAGATTGCGCACATGGTGGCTGCCTGACTTTCTACCAGTGAAACAGTTGCTTTACTCCATCATGGATTTAAATTATATATATTAATCGTATATAAAATTCATATATAAAGCATATTTCCAGCGCCCATCCCAGTGCCCTGATCACTTATCCAGTAACATCATCAGACTTGATGGTGCCTACAAAGCACAACAGCTTCAAAGGGAAGCCTGAAAATGCTTTATCTGGGGTAGCTGTTACGCAGTAACCGAATGTAACTGTGGATGAGTTTGACCATGAGCTTAATTTCCTGTTTTCCTGAATTAGGCCATATTTGAAGCAGGGTGGTCACCTCCCAGGGAAGCGGTCTGACCATTCATGTTTATGAAACTCTTGTTTTCTGTTGTTTGATGGGTTTTGTTTTCTTTTGTGTGCAAATATCCCCAGTTTTCTAGTTTGCTGTGATGCGTGTGACTGAGTTTTCTAGGAGGATTTTGGTTTGATCTATAACATATTTTTTTTACTGGACTGAGAACTCTGTTTCCAACTCCACTTACTGCTTCTTCCTTGCTTATAGAAGTGAGCAAAGCCCTTCCTGCAGTCCCCCAAGCCTCCAGTTTGGATAACTACGTTTTGGCAGGCAAGGGGGGCTGTCCCAGCAATTCCACTGTCAGCCGTTAGCTCATCCTGCCTAGTGACCCAGCAATTCCTATTTCTAGCAGTATGAAACCTCCAAGGTGAGATATCACAAATTGCAGGTGCTGAGCTGGCTCATCCATAAATCTCAGCACCAAGACAGATTGTTCCTTTGCTGTCTTACAGCCTCGCCTCCTCTGATGCTTTTCCGGCACTTCTCATTTTCTCACACCAAACCAAAAAAAGAGTGCCAGGTCCAAACTGCTCTCCCGGCAGCAAAGCCAGCTGTGAAACAACAGCACCATCCAGGGGCCATTGGGGCTCATTTCCATTTGTTCCTGCAGAGCTTCCTTCCCGCAGGGAGCTGCTCCTGGAGGGAATTGCTGCTCCCTACCTGAGCAGCATCTGCCCGGTTCTGCAAACATTTTATTTTGCTTGCGGCAGAGAACTGAAAATGGGGAATTCAGATTCTCTGCATTCCCGTGTTTGCCTTGTTTGTGTCTTAGGAAAACAAATCTCTGTGTAATTCCTTCCTGGGTGTTTTGCCGTGATGCAGATATCTGAAGTGGTTATCCGCCTTTGCTTGGAGAAATGCCTAATGGTATGCCCAGAGGCTCATTTACCCAAATCTTTAGGCAGCTGTAAGTAGTGCCTATGCCAAGAACCATTCAGGACTCTGTGTCACCTATTTTATACTAAAGCTGGGTAAATATTCTCCCTCCTCAACTGCTTTTGGACATAAAATGGAGATTTTGGTTAAATTTGTGAGTGTCTGTCTGCTATAGAATTTTAGAAGTACGTGTTTTTCATTTGCATGCTGCACACCTTCACGTTGGTGTGTGTATCACTGAGTTTCTGTAACCTGTTGTCTGTCTAAGCCCACACTTGGGTGTTGCTGACTCCTGAGCATTTCCCAGCGCACGCTGTGGCCAGGGACAATAGCCGGAACTCAGAAATCCCAAGAGGGAAATGCAGCCTTTAACTGCCAATTCATTCTCTCTCTGTTTCCTTCTGTTGATGAGAAATTCCCTTTGGATCCAAGGAACCTCACTGAAGAAAAGCTTTAGGTTTCAATGAATTTTCTGGTGAATATATCAAAACAAAACCAGAAAAAACCCGCTGTGCAGGTGAAGGGCACTAGTCAAAGTGCAGGAATTGGGGCAGATGTAGGTAGTCGAAGCTGGCTAATCCACTGCTGTACTCACCTCAAAGCTCAGCTGTATTTTTAGCGGTAGAGAGAGAAATAGAAATGCTAACTAGACCTTTGAATATGTCACTAAGTTTCCAGTGGAAGGACTTCCATTAACTCTGTCAGATATTGGGTCAGTGAACAATAATACTGACGGATCTTGAAGATTCAAGCGCCTGAGTGGCTACTCAAATAAGCGGTTATTTATTAAATTAAGATTAAAATCAGGAAATTAAAAACATAATTTAGAGGCATGTATGTGAATGTTGGAAATTCTACTTAAAACTAACTTTTGACTTGCATAAAGGAAACGGGATATAATAGGAGTAAAACTGCAGGGAAAACATGTCCTTCTGGTCAGATGGGAGTCTTTAGACACCCGAGTGAAAGAGCAGATCAAAAAATTAGAATTGGGTATGATGTGTTTTGATTTTGTTTTAAGGTGAAGGTTCTCTCAGAAGAAATTGCTTGTGTTTTTTCGCAATGTCTGGTCCCAGCCGTGGCTGGAGGTGGCATCGTGGCATTTTAGGCTGGGTAATACAGAGGTCTAATCTGGTCTGACGATGAACAGCTCAGGCAGGGATTGAAGTTAAAATGGAAATAGGGAGTAGTGTGTTTGGCTTGTGCTCCGTCTCTGATAGTGTCTGGGCTACATCTACCTGCTCCGCAGCGTTTCACTGAGGGCCACTGGGCCTTGTGGCTATTTATTTGTGCTGGGATGTGAAGAAGAAATGGAGAAGTGATGGAAACAGCTGTGATTCCCGCGAGGGAACCTGGTTGCATGTTAAAATCACAGCATTTAAGCTAGTAAGGAAATCTCTTTCTGCTTTCTGACATCTAGGGAGGCTTTTTGTTTATTATAATTTCCAAAGGATCTTTGCAACTTTTGACTGAAAGATTTCTTCAGTTAAAAACTCAGGTTCCTAATGAAAAACAGTTTGCATGGACTGGCTTTGTCCTGTGGGGCTGCCTGAGCAAAAAAAAAATCCTGATAGCTGATAAAATTGTGCATGGCATTACCAAGCTGGCTGTTCTACAGCAAGCTTGTGTATGTCTACATGATCTGCTGCTATAGAAATACTTATTCTTGCATGTTATTCTATAGATACAAGATTATATATTATTCTATAGATACAAGATAAGCATCTCTGTTCGTGCAGTAAATTGTGCCCTCCCCAGTGACACCAACTGCCCCAACGCCCTGTATTTTCCTGCTATGAGCCAGAACAGCCCCCTGCATTTATTAAGTTGAAAACCACACTTTTCTCCTAGCCTGGAAATGCATGAGAGCTGAATGCTGATTCAGGAGCTGTGTGCTTGTCATATAGAAAAGCCATATTAGAATGCAGCCCCAATGGTACACTTCTATAGACACTGAATAAATCCCGTTTGTTTCCAGGACACCATACGTAAGCATCAGTGTGCATTTAAGAAACCACTATGTAGAACTGATTCCACATATCAAAGCCCAAGGATGCTCCCGGCAACCTTCAGGGGCCACATACTCATGTCTGGTTTTGATCAGCTCACCTGAATATTGCTTTTAACTAGCACAGCGTTACAGAAATTCTTTCAGACAGCGCGTTCGCAGAGGAGGTAGAAGTTTGTAGAAGTACCAATGGGCTGTTCTGAAGAGACGTGTCTGACCCACAGGTTACACATCTCCAACCTTCCCCCTGCACTCTTGAGCCACCTGCCTTACCCATTCCCACGTCGCCCTGGTATTTCGGCTTGCTAGGCCCTAACATCCCAGCAGGTCAGTGCCTTTAAAAGCGTTTAGGTGCCCAACTCCATAAATGCTACTGGGAGCTGCTGGCGGCTGATTCTCTTTTTGGCTGGGGGCTTTGTGCAGGAGGAGTTGCCTTCTCTATGGAGGAACAAGGCAGCCTGTTCATGGCTAGATCCCACTTGAACTCCCTCATGTCCAGAAAGGTTGCAGGAATGTAGATGGATCGGATTTTTTCCTTGTGTCTGAAATCACAGCTTCAGTAGTGACTTCTCCCATATAGTTTTATTCTTGGAAAGGAACTACCGTAACAGGAAACCACATTGTGCAAAAGGGTGGCTGAGGGATGACCAATTTAATTGTGCGTGAGGTACTGGGCAAACTGGTATTCAGGCACACAAAATAAAGTATTTTCATTTGTATTCATGTGATTGCTGTGAGTTTCTGAGGGGGTAATTTGGCATAAAGAGCAAAATCATCTTTGATTTTGCTGAAATCACCCTGTCATGGCAACATATAATAAGATTTTATCTGGAAAATTTCTGGTGCTGTATCTGATCTGAAGAAGGGTCCCTGAGAACATTTCAGTGTCAGACTTTGGAAGAATGATTTTATTTCCTCTAAAGAGAATTTCTGCTGTTCCCAGCATAGCGAGGCCTCTAGCATGCCCATGTGGGCTAGGTGAGTTAAGATTTAAAAAGAACTTCTTAGAGACCTTCATGAAAGCTGTTTTATAAAACTGTGATTGCTTTTGATTTCTGGTTTGTTTTAGAAAGGGGTCATTTACCGATTAGTTACAGTTTATCTTCAGTTAACTCTCTCAGTCACCAAAGAAGTGGGTCAGCGTATGGCTTCACTGCTCTGGACTCCAAACCAGCCAACAAAGTGCTCAGTGGCTGTGGTTTGGCCCTGTTGCCATATTTACTGGTGCTTGTTGCCACTATGTTGCATTAATCTCGTAATAGCTGATGGGAAAATGACCACAGGACATCATGCTCCGGGGATGTGGCTAGAGAACATTCGTGAATAAATTGCGTCAGTCAGGAACATGCTGAAAGGTTTGAGGTGTGGAGTAAAATCCCCAACAGTGACTTAGGAGTCTAAGATGCAATTTCAGGGTGACTTGGACTCTTGAGAATCTCATTTAATAGCTTCAGTTTTAGCAGCTGATTCACATCCCTGAAGCAATCAGCTGAGGTGTTTTTAAGATTTTCCTTTCCCCCCAGTGTCTATTCCAACTCTGAGTCAGAAATTACTGCTCTCTCCATATCTTCATCACAGACCAAGCAGAAATGACGCTGGTTTAGCTCTGTCTGAAATACTTGCGTAAACCCACGTTCTTCAGCAGTTCCAGCTAACGCATTGGGCTGAGAACAGGAAGGCCTAGAGTGCACGTACATATTCCCTGCTGTCCGCTCTGCTGTGGAGGGGAGAGAAGAGATGGAAACAACTGGAGCTGGAGCTGCCAGAGCATGGTCACCTGAGAGTCAGACTCTGCCCGTCTTTTCTAGGAACCAAACACCGCTGGCATGAGTACTCACGACATATGAGGTGATGGGATCAATAAAGGATTCGCAGTGCTGCTTTGCCCAGGCTCCCAGTCGTGGCTTTTTTGTACAGAGGATGGAGATGGGTTGTGATGACAAGTTGGGCGTCTCGCGTTGTGTGTTCTGAACGTCGCTCCTGGTATGCGAGTGAGAAATGAGACTAATGATGGCTTTTATAAAGTTCTTACAGACCTAAAAAGAGTAATGGGGTTTCAGAAATTAACAAAACGATGACTTGCTCTGCACACAGTTCTCTGTGGAGGTCTCTGGCTTCAACTCACGTATTTACCGACACAGTGGCTGTGCTGTAAGCTCCCACCATCTCTGTTGGGTCCCCAAGCACAGAGAAAGGAACTGTTGAATTACCTTCTCAGACTAGTGGGTGGACAACATGCAGTGATGGATCTGAGTGCCTGTTTGCCTTTGACGTTTCTGGAACATGAAGTCTCAGGAGAGGTTGGCATCTCTACTGGGTTTGGTTGGGATAGAGTTAATTTTTGTCATGGTAGCGTGCATGGTGCTATGTTTTGGGTTTGTGATGAAAACAGCATAGCAGCTCTCACAGCCGGAGGTGCAACGATGGGAGACACGCTCCCTCCACCACACCAGCCTCTCCCTTGCCTTTTGTTTGAATTCCTTTAACGTAAAGTAAAACTCTCATTAGGCAGGGACCAAATTTCTGCCTTTAGAGGCAGAAAACATGCTTTTCCCCACCACTTTCAGGCAGCATGATTTCCAGCATAATTTTCTATAAGCAATGTTTCCTGTTGCATTAGTTCTCCAGCCCAGCAGCTGGTAAGACCTGCCCTGCTCAGAGCTCTGAGCACCCAAGGGAAAAAGTCTGTCCTCAGACTGGCAGCTCCTTCTCTCTTGAGAACAAAAAGAAAAGATATTTTCTCTAACTAGGAGTTCCATTATTTTGGCATTCATTTTTTTGTCTGCTAACTGGATCAAAAGCCAAAATATCAACATTTTAGTGGCATTCAATTTACTCAGGAAAATGTTGGTTTGGAAACAGCAACCTGAAAATCGTCTGTTTTGAGGAAAATAAATACCTAGTTTCAGAGAAATGTCATTTTTTGACAGATTGAAATTTCAGAATGTTGATTCAGGGGCTTTTTAGCCGTTTTGACAATATTCTGTGTTTTGTCATGTAAACTTGTCAAAAGATTTCCCTCAGATCTGCTGTTTTCCCTGTGTTGTTCGTAGCTGCGCAGCCCTACATGTAAAGCAGCATTCAAACCACCAAAACACAAGCTCACGAAAGCCTTCAGAAAGGCTCTGGCTCCTCTGGCAGTCCTGGACAGAGCCTCAGTTTTTGGATGTAGCCCTGCAAATTCCAGATTTGATTGCTTTGCAAGCCATTCAAAGCACAGAAAATAAAAGGAAAGTGGAATTTGATGGCAAAAGTAGCAGCTGGAGGTTCCACTTTGTGGTCGTGGATTGATTTCTGCATGAGTTGAAGCTTACTGATTGTTTTTGTTTGTGCCTCAACTTCTGTCTCTGCCTTTAAGTCAGGACCATTTTGTTCTCCTTCGTCTACGGTGAAGATTTCTGTAGATATGGATAATCTCTCACAGTACGCTCTATTTATACAGTTTAAGCAACGATATTCCAGACTGTGCAGGGAGTAAAAAGGAAGCTCAATCTTAGGATTAAGTAACCCTTTATTACTGTGCTTTTTTCATGTTTTCCAGACCAAATATATCCACTCACTTCCAAAAATCAATGTTCACCCTCATGTTTTCTTTCCAATCTATATTTCGTTTTACATTTCACATAAACCCAAGACATTCTGAGTTTCCCCTCAGTTTCCATCTCCATACCAAAGTGATTATTGGTTTGTAAGACCTGAGGGCTTTTTACTTACCACCTTCATCATCACTGCATTTAATTAGAGGTGCAGAAATGTTAATACCAGGTGGTCTACCACCAGCTGGTATTTTCTAGGCATTCTTTCGCTGGTGTGTTTTACCCAAATCTCCCACTAGATGGTATGAAGGCACTGGAAAGAAAATTCACTCCTAAAATGGAAAGAAAATTCACTGTAAAAAACCAACCCCCAACTCCCAAACCCCTGAAATATCTGAATAATAGTTAAGGAGCTAAGGATGGCAGAAATAAGGCTATGTGTTGGCTCAGTGGAAGTCAAGACACTTACTGGTTCTGCAGCGTTCACTAAAGTTGTAGCCTTTTCTACCGTAGAGAGTGTTTGATGACTCCAGGAAAGCCCAGCCCCAGATGGTGATCTCAGTGCAAATATGAGTTTTAGCCTCAGTTTTAAGTCCCTTGGAAAATGAATCATCTGCACTTTACATTAAATGCCTTTGACTCAATGAGAAGCCAGGAGTCCTGTACATCTGGCTGGCACTGGGAAATGTCATTTGCCCACACCTCTGAGCTCGGCAAGGAAAAGCTTTTCATTGTGCTATCCCTCCCAGAAGGAACAAAAGGAGCTCATTTTAATTCCGTATGGAAATGCGTGGGCCATTCCCAGCAGGACGCTGCCTTCTTTCCCCTGCATTTCACCTCCAAAGCACATCAGGTCAGTCGATGGGAGCACAGAAGTTTCCTCATTTGGTTCATCACTCTGGCAGAGAAGGTGAATACTTGGCAAAATTGGCAGCTGCTGGGGACACGCTACATCTCTAGGCCATATTAGAAGGAAGCTGTTGAGTACCTGATTGCATAGCTAGCTAATTAAGAAGTTTGTGAAAGAAAGGCAGAATTTGAGTTTCACTTGCAATCTAGCAGGCATCGATACAGTGGGAACACCTCATGCTTTGGTGGGTACCAGATTTCTGCTGAGGGTACGGGTAATTCTCTTTCAGGTCTGTGGAGAAAAGTGGGTGCTCATTTTTCACAAGGTCTTTAGTCACAGCTGGACAGAACGAAGAGAAATGCTGAAAAACAGATGAGCTCCTCTCCCTGGAAGCTGCCCAAAAGGGCTCCTCTTTCTCTGAAGCCCCAAATTTAGAGACTGAGAAGTGTCAGTTCTCTCTCCACTCCTTGGGTCTGGGGAGATCTGGTAGAATAAAAATGAACAAAATCTTCAAAGAACAGATGATCAAACAGGTTGGGACATTTAGGGGTTTTTCGGCAGAAGCTGCTCCCCCCGCAACCGCCCCCAGCTCTGGTACGACAAGGTTTCCTTGAAAGAAGAGGAGTGGGAGAAGAAAACAATTCTGAACTAATCACACTGGGAACAGATCCAGAAAAGAGGAGAATAAAAAATAAGTGATCTGGGGAAGGAAAAAAAGAAAATATTTCCTCTAACTCGCAATGAAAAAGTGTGGGACTATCTCTAAGCCCCAGTTCCTCTCACTCATTCTTTTTCCCCTCAAGAAAAGAGGAGAAAGTGGAAAGACAAGATGGAAGCAGGGGCAGTTCAAAGGAAAGAAACTGAAGAAAGGAAAAAGAGAGAGACTTTAAAATGAAGTGTTTAATTGTAAAATGCTAAAAGAGCAAAAGGAAATATGATGTGAGGTAATTCCATTTCTTTGCACTGAAAACCTTCCCAGCTCTGGTCTCTCGGGTAGAGGTAACATGCTGCTTCGCATCTCCTGTGTCAGATACGCAGCCCGTTCCTGTGCTACATCGGTACCTGGTGACGAGTGCAAATTGCCTGTGAAGATGGTAATTTATAACATCCACCAAGGGCCTTGGCCATCTGATGATTAAGCTGGTCTGTAGCCTGCAGCTCATTCCGGACTCCTGGCCCGACACCTAGCTGGTTGTTGTGCTGGAAAACACCCCAGTCCATTGCTGCTGCGGGCAGGTTGTGTCCCACTTTGCAGGCAAAAGCCAATGTGATGATCAGCTTCATCGCCTCCGCTCTGGCTGGGAGGAAGGCTGCGTATCCCGAGACACAGCACAAAGGCACCATCTTCCCTTCCTCCTCCTCTGCCAGGAGCCCGGCACAGCTCCTCGGCTCCGCACGCATGCTGGGACGGGCATCCATCCGCAGGAGACCTGCAGGAGGCAAAAATGCACTGTACTCTCACCTCCCTCGGGAAAACTCATCTTGCACAAAGATTTCAGTTGCACTGAAAGAGCCTTTTGCTCCCTCAAGCCCCCGAAAGCCATCCTCCCCTGAAATCCTCCTGCTGAAGGCTCTTGCAAAGTGCCTTTTTACTGTTCAGAAGGGAATTTGCCTCGGGAAGCTGGACTCTTTCACAGTATTGTGCAACAGCCATGAGGGAGTCTGGGAGCAGAGTCAGTGCCTGAGTAAGCACTAAGCTCAGGCGCGGTACCCCAGACTGAGGGGCAATCACTCCCCTTTCTCAATATCATTAGAGGGAGCTTCAAGGCCAGAAATGTCAGGCACTCACTGGAGAAGCTCTCTCTTCTCACACAAAGCTGTTTTGTATTTGTGCCACTTCACCGTGTTGGGTTGGCTACCGTGTTTCTAATGAGGTCTGGAGGACAAAAGCTACTTTCAGGCAAATCTCTTGGCTGGGAAGACCCTCCATCTCATGGAGATTAGACACCCCAGCAAAATTTGTCATGTTTTTCCCTTGGAACTTGTGAGATGGTCTAACGAAATGTTTCCCAGAGTCCTGCTGTTGGATCCATAGATGAACCATGGAGGAGTTACCACACCATTAATTTAGGAGAAGTTAAAAATTCTTAAGATGAAGGTTGTGATTTCAGCTGCGTTGTGCTGCCTGGATGATTCGGACTGAAGGACAGCCACATCCAGGTTAACAGAACTCAAGAATATACTGTCAGGACCTTCCTGTGCCTCCCCCATTTTTCTGAGATTTGGGCATCCTGCAGTCTCGTCTGACAGGACTGGTAAAGGAGAAAATTGTCACCTCCGCAACTTCCCCTCCTCTTCACCAAACCTCCCAAAGTGTGTTCCAATGAGCTAAGCTTGAGTTTCCATGATTAGAAAGTAATCTGAGAGACACCGTTTTAATTAAGAAGGAGGTTCCATGATGGACAGGCACGGCACAGAGGTAAATGGCCGTGAAAAGAGATCACCGCGTGTGTGACAGCGTGTAAAACGGGCACACACGGAAATTTTACACTTCAGTAGCAAACCAGCAAGGTGTCAAAAACCCCCTATCTCAAAACCCACCACACCTCCAAACATACAAACGTATCTTATTAGTTTCTTCATAATCTGTAAGAGAGCGCTAGCCTGTCTCCTTGTCTGTAAGCATCCATATTAGTTACAGAAAATTAGCGCCTTAACGTGGAAAGGTAGGGAAAGGAGGGAACATGAAAGACAGACGGAGTCTGCGAGAGTGTGTGTGTGTACATGGGTGTTGGTGTGTACGTGTATGTCAAACAGACAGTGCATCTTATTCTGAGTGAGCGTGTATGTGCATGCAAAAAGGCTTTCTAGTGCAATTTAAATCTGGAGCTATACTTAGTGCTGCGCTAGAGATGAGTATTCGAGATTTTAAGCACAGCTCTCCAACTGAGCTGCGTGGTGGTTGGGTTCTGTTTATTTACACTCAGGCATTCCTGCAGCTCTCATTCTGCCACGGAGAGATGCGGATTCACACCAGCCCCAGAAGCTCCTTCTGCCCCCTGTTCCCAGGACAGGTTCCTGCCACAGGCACAGCCCTCTCCTTGGTGCCAGCCAGCACCGGTGAGGATGCAGGGAGAACCGATCCGGGTTAAAACTAACCCAGTGGAAAAAGAAACAATCGATTAAATCACTTCCTACGTCACAGCACCGTAGGTTTGCCACCGACCTGGTGGTGCTGGCAGAGGAAGGGCTGTGGCAGTGGGAACAGACAGGCAGGTGGGAACTGGATTCTTCTCTTCAGCATCGGCATGTGGCTTCGTGGTGTGACTCCAGGATGTACAGAACGTGCGTTTGCCAGCAGAGCTGGGTGGTGGCCCTGGTGTGGCAAAAATAACGTAGAGTCATAGAATGGTTTAGGTTGGAAGGGACCTTAAAGATCATCTAATTCCAACCCCCCTGCCACGGGCAATGACATCTCCCACCAGATTGCTCAAAGCCTCATCCAGCCTGGCCTATATATGCATACATATACATAGACATATACATATATATATACATATACATGTGTTTGTGTGTAAATTTTGGGTTGGAAAGGGAGGAGAGAGGCAGTGTGATCTGTTTGGCTGTTGCTGGTGTGGAAACGCAGGCTTAGAGTTCCCCTGAGGTTTATCTCCTGTTTATCTCCCGTTTTCCCCATTCTGTGCACAAGGTACATCCAGTACATTCAGCGTGTGATACTCCTGCATCCCAAAAAGTGTTCTGGCTCTCCTTGGCATGCAGAGCAGGGAATGCTGTTAGGTTCAGTGGAATTTTCCAAACAGCTCAAGGGAATTATTGCCCCCCTCCTAAAACCTCAGGATCTAATTTAATCTCTTTAGCCATGCCATAACCAACAAGGAAGCCACACAGGAGGGTGGCACCTTTTGTTCCTGCATGGCCAAGTCTTCAAGAGATGTAGAATTCCAAACTGGAGGGAGTTTGCTCAGGGAAAGATGCCTGCTCGCCTGGGCTGTCCACTCCTCTCTGCCTAAACCCTGCATTCCCAGTAAAATAAAGTGAATGGTTGTTTTACCTAGTTGTGGAAGAGCCTCACCTCCAAAAAAACCAGTGAAATAGAATGTTTAGAACGTTTAGGATATTAGGGGTTGGAAGGGACCTCTGAAGATCATCTAGTCCAACCCTCCTGCCAGACCAGGGTCACCCAAAGCGGGCACAGGATGGCGTCCAGGTGGGTCTTGAATGTCTCCAGAGCTGGAGATTCCACCACCTCTGGGCAGCCTGTGCCCACCTCAAAGGAAAGAGGTTCCTCCTCATGTTGAGATGGAACTTCGTATATACAAGTTTGTCACCTTGTTTTTGCTGCAAGAGAAGAGGAAGCTCTTGTCCCCAGGGCTGCCAGCTACATCAATCGCCAAGGAGACGCTTAGTGGAAAAAAAATCTAATAAAAAGGATTTTTATTCTCCCAGGGATTCAGTGCAGGACAGAGAACTGTACTGTATCAATTTTGCGCTATCTGTTGGCTTTTCTGTCTGGCTGGGGTGCTCTCTCTTTGATCCTTTGTGCAAGCTTATTATGAAATGAAAACTTCGAAGAGTAAGCTGGCACCGTTTCCCTTGGTATCGTGCATAGTGAGGTCACAGAGCCAGGATCAGACACATTCCCTGGAGAAGCAGGCAGAGTTTAAATAAAGTTTTTTTATGGCTCTTGACATTCCTTTAGCTTTGAGGCACTGATGTAGTTCTCTTAAAAAAAAAAAAAGGAAAGAAAAGAAGGGAATGAAAATTCTATCTCTGCCTGAGACACCCAGTGCCTTCATGTATGTGAAAATTCAGCTGGCATAAACTAAAATAAAATGTGACATGGCCATATTTTCAGACTTGGAAGGCTGACAGCAAATTAAAAAAAAATAAATCTGTATCTGGACAACTAATGACATGTCTACTTAAATATGGATTTTGATCCCTAACTTCTTCCCTTCTCTCTCCTCTTTCTCCCCAGAATGAAAGGAAATTTTGTAATAATTTTTGTTATTATTGTACCTTATCTTGAAGGCTTGCGTGATTCACTGTTGTCACATTGTCCTCACTGGTGGCAGCAGTACTCACCCTGATGTTACTTTGACTAAGAGGAAAATTAGTTAACAAGAGTCCCAAAACTTACAAGGACCAACTTAAACTTTCAAAGTGTCCTTGTTTCCTGTTAGGAAAGGAATCAACAGACACATTTTTAATATTTATTTTCTCCAGAGAAAACGTATTATGTACACTAAATTTTTATTGGACTTACACCGAGCTTAAATTTCATAGAATTTCTTCACAGTTGCCAGTTACAATCTTATTACTGTTATCAATCTTATTATATGGAAGGGTTGGTGCATTTGTTTTAAAGTCCATATTTTTTAATTCCAGGATTGAGAGAGACTCTCCCCTTCAATAAATTTCTAAATTCTAGTGAAGAAATTGTTGACAAGATGAAATATATATCCTCCAAATGTCCAGAAACCAGTTTCCAAGTGAATGGAGCCTAAAATGTGTTATTAAAAATCCCCTCAGCCCTCATGATTTTCCAGGCAGTTTCCTGATTGCCGGACAGGGGCTGGGGACCTGGCAGAGGATTCTGTGTGTTTATGCTCGACGCTGCTGGTTCTTAAACAAAGCCAACCACAACTGCTTCTGACACAAGCTAGTCTGTGTCTCTGGGTAGTTCTCTCTTATTTACCTCTGAAATGTCTGAGTGTGTATTTGTTCCTCAGGATCTAGCCACTGAGTGGTAATTGCCCTTTAGATTCTGAGGAACTCGTTTTCTAGTTGTATCCTCCTCCAATTTTAAATCCCCAGCTGGGGAAGGAGCTGAAATCAATGAGAAACAATTTGTTGTTCCTGCAGTGAAGCTCTGACAAGTCATATGCTTGGGCAGATGCCTGGTGCCAGCTCTGGTAAGTCTGTATTTGAAGTCTGCAGAAGAAATTACATTGTCTGTCATTGTCAGCATGATCAAGAGCAGACACAAAACAAAACACATTTGAGGATGTTAGATAGATAATTCTTTGGAGCAGGGAAGCAGGTAGATAAACCTGGATCCTAGAGCAGAAGAGCCAACATTATACATCATTACTGACAAGGACATTACCTTATCTTTGCGGGGTTAGACCTACCAAAGAGCCATCAGCTCTAGGGTCCTGGGTACAAAATCTGAAGGATTGATTAGAATCAGTGGGGGGAGAAAGTTATATCCAAACAGAAACTGCTGCACCAGCCTGTGGGAATGAGTGGAGTGAAATTTGTGTGCAGGTACACCTACAGTAAAAGCAGAGTTATGTGCCCTGGAAACCTGCGGGGGTCCCATTGTACGCCAGAGCCTGGATCTCTTGGTCATGAGATGAATTCACAGGCAAGGATGTGTACCCCTTTTCAAGCCTGGGTTTCTTCTTGCACAAGGGTGAACATAATCACTCAGAAATTTGAACCCCAAGGTGTTCAAACCCACCTAACATAGCGCAGGCAGCGTTCAGTGAGAAGAGGCCAAGCAAGGTAATAGGAAGGGGAGCAGGGGAGGCACATCGGGGTTTGATACAGTGACCGTTTGGGTAAGAAAAGAAGCTGGGAGACAAAGGTTTTGTGATTAATCTCACCACACTTCTGCTGGCTGCAGTGTAAGGGTGCGTGACAAAGTCCAGAGTCCCTTCACAGCCACTGGAGAGCAAAGATGATGAGCCCCAGCTTGCTCAGCCACAAAGACACAGCTGAATGTGGTGAGGCGCTGGCTGCTCGGACTCCGTCTCCAGCGACGGAAGTGAGCACGTGTGTGTGTTTTAAATCCCATGGCAAGACATCAAGAATTCTTCACGGATGGAAATGAGATGTAAAGTGACACAAAATCTCCAAAAAGTGAATAAACCCAAACTTTGACAAGCATTGTCTACAAGTGCCTCCGCGCAGTGCTTTCTGTCTCACCCAGGCAGGGCTGGAGTCTGTCCTGCTGTTCTTGGTACCTGATTCTGTTAGTCAGGAATGTGTTTGCTGTGGCTCCAGTTCTGCATGCTGGGTGAAATGCAGAACTGGAAGAGAGATTGGAATTTTCAATAGCTATTTAACCTCTTGAAAAGTGAAATTCATCAGATAAATGTTGGTGTTTGGAGTGCAGATGAAAACTTGGAAACTGCTCCAAGCCTGGTCTGTAAAGCCTTGTGGGAGCATCCTGCTAGTCTTCCGACTGCTGATATTCTTGAACAGCAGTGGCAGGGGATGGATGGATGGATGGATGGATGGATGGATGGATGGATGGATGGATGGATGGATAACTCCTCTGGGGCCAGGAATCAGTGAGGCACAAGCAGAATTGTTGATGAGACACTGGCAGCTGCATCTGTAATGAAGACAGTGACTTCTTGGTAAACAAAGTAAGGGTTGTAGCTGATCTCCCCCACCTCAACCTCCACTCCTGCTACCCTTAATGGCAGTTTTGCTTTCAGAGTAGATGAGCCTGTTATTAACACTTTGATAAAAACCCCAAATTATTTTCTCGCAGAAGCTTTGAGTGAACTTACTGAGCTGCGTGTTACATCCCAGCATGCTTCCTTTGGGAAAAAAAGGCAAGTGTTCATTAGAGCTGATTGAATTGTCTCGTGACATAGCTGAGAATATTTGTGTGAATAAAAAGCAATGAGTTTGCTCTTTTTCAGTGCTGGGAGCCCCGTGACCTGTAAAGATTTGCAACAGTCTCAAGAGAGGGGTTTCACTGAATCTAAGTTTAGATGTCTGTAGTGTAGGAGTTCAGTCGGCAGCAATTGTCTGGACTTATTTGAAAGCTGAAAGAAATAGGAACGTCTTCTTTCTTCTCTTGGGGTCAGTGTCGAAATGCGTGAAGTAGATCATGCTTTAGAGCTGCCTGTCTTTTCAAGAGACTACAGAGAATTAGTTCAGAAGGGAACATTTACATATTTGGACCTCCACACCAGTGAGTGAAGGATCCCACTTGAACTGGCTGTAAGAAATTACCCTAGTCTTGATTTTTTCATAGGCGGTTTGACATTTTTTCCCTAAGTTACATGAATAAATATGTAAAAGATATCATACATTTTTAACACAGATGGTTAATACATTGTCGAAACCCGAATGTGTAACCATGGGTCCGCATTTAAATTAAATGTAAGGAGCAATGATGGAGGGTCATTTACCATGATGAAAAATTGAAATGAAACGTTTCAGTCCACCTTGCCAAAGCACCATCTCACAAATGAAGTCAACCAGTTCTGCACTGGGATGATTGACCTGCTTGGGCTGTAAACAAAAAGCTTCCGACTTTCACTGGCAAAGTGTTTTCCTTTCTCTTAATAGTCTATTTTGAAACATCTTTGTTACTGTTTTTACATCTGTCTCCTCCTGTTTCACTGTGGATAAAAACAAATGTTAGAAGAACAGCCTCTTGGGCAGTCTGACACATGCAGGTTTTCTTGGCTCTTGTCCTTCTCCCATGTGCTCTGAGCAAAACGGCCCCAAGACTCTTCTCTTCCAGCAAAGCCCAAGGCGTGACAGCGAGCACCATGGCTGGAGGACAGGAGGACAGGAGGACATGGCAGCCCGTGCTCGCATCCTCCTGGGAAGAGTAACGGCACTGAGTGAGTTCTTACACCTCTCGCCAATCCCCGTGCCAATGAGACTCACAAAGCGTGTTCAACAGCCTTGCTGTTACTGTCAGTTCTGTTCTCTCCCTCATCATTTCTGGACCACTGAGAGCCTAAAATATTAACCAGGACATTGATGAATTTGAGGCTGAATTCTTTTAATTCATTCCTGGCTGAGTTCCTACTTGCATCCATAACTCCACTCTAGTTAATTCAGATAATTTATGGCTTTAGCCCTGTCAGGTGCTTTGAAAAGTCTCTATTGGTTCCTCATTAATGGGACATTTTTCCCCTTTCTGGAGCCCATTACCTAAGTAGGATTTTTTTAATAGGGAAAAAAAAATATATAAGTACAGCAAAAAGGAAGAGGCCTCACTGCCTTCCTCTAACCTTTTATCAGCACCGGCGATGGGTCAGCCCCGGGAACCTCCTGCCAAGACAAGGTGATGAAGACAGCGTGACATGCTCCTCCCAGCACCTGGACACGTGCCTACCCATCACCCAGGGCTAGCAGGGAGCATTTTCAGAGTCACCCACGCTCCTTCTGAGAGCTTGATCTGGTAGTCTGAAAAAGCCTTGTTTCTTTTAATCTGATCTTCCTACTCTGCTCATCTATCAGTGGTTTTGACCTTCTAGCTCCATGTCAGAGGGTCATTGTCGCTGGCTTTGGGAAAACCTGCCTTTATCTCTACTCTGGGTTGAACTCGACTCTACATCTTGTTTTATTTTCTCAATTAGCATTTATCTCTCTCTCTCTCTCTATCTATTAATTTTGTTCTATATATTTGTCTTATTTACACTTACACACTTCACTGCTATAGTATCTGAGCGTGAGTCTGAGTAGGTCTGTCACAGGCTGAAGTAACAAACAAAACTGCTTTCATGGGCAGAGTAAACAGCGTTTTCTCTGAAGCGAGCATGCTTTCAGGCAGGAGCGCTGTGATAGCCTTTTCTTTCAGGATGTGACCAATTCAGGCTGAAGGGCTGAGAAATAACTGTGGGCAACGTGGGCCATGGTTTCTTACTTCTTCTTGCACAAATTCTTGCATTCAAACCACGTGATTGCTCTTCTTCCTCTTTAGAGTATTGTATGGTGGTTCAACTCCTTGCATGGAAGATCGTGAGTACAGGTTTGATTTAGTTTTGGAGGGATGGATATTCCCTATGTCTTTTCCTACTTAATATACAGCCTTTGCAAGCTTGTGTCATTCCTTCCTGGGTACTGAGTACAGAATGAGCAGCCTGGCAGTTAAGGGTTGCAAACCATGGCTGGGTCCGTATCCATGCGCATGGCACACAGCCCTCTGGCCAGCTGGGGATGGAGCACAGCTTATCAATTCCTCTGCTCAGCCACCCACCGGCCCAGAAGCCTCTGCAGGGCTGGAGTGACCTGTAACTGGGATGGGACAAAAGGGTTGGTTTGTCAGATTCCCCACTTAGAAGCAAACAAATTTGCCTATGCATTTGTTTTGACTCAGTGAAGAATTCATCTCAAATTTGGTATGTATTTCTGACCACTATAAATACGTATAGGAGTGGGTGTGGGGTTTCTCTCTGAGAAGATGAAAGTATTCTATTTTGGTGTTTCTGCAATGAATTTTCAATTCTCCTATTGAAAGTATTTTGTCTAGAAATTTAGCTTTCCGTAGTGATTTTGAAAGATTGTAAATCGCTGAAAATTAGGTGTTTATTTTAACTCAAGTGTTGGGAGGAAGGAGAAAGGAGCAAGATTGAGCAGGAAAAAAAAGTCTCAGGAAATGTTACTTCCTATAAAAGAAATGATAGACAAGCAAATACAAATACGGACAACAGCTGCTGAGTTGTTGTCCTCATAATCCTGAGCGGGCTGTAGTCCCTTCACGGGGGTGATGCTGTAAATTCCTCAAAGTCCAGCTCTTGGCATCGTGTCTGGGCTCTGACTCGTATTTGTGGAGTTCGTAATACTGAAATAATTCAGTACTGAAATGTTTCACTGTCAGGTGTGCTGCCACTTGGCCTGGTGTTACTCATCCAGAGTACAGTCAACAGAAGGAAAGGAACTTGGTTCTTCTGGTTTTACCAGTGAGCAAAAGAGACATGGAACCATCTGCAGGTACTTCTTGCTGAGGTGGAAGCATCAAGCCCAGAGCTCCTGTCTCAGGCAGTGGTCTGCCCTCATTTTTGAGGCCGAAAGTCAGAGCAAATTATGATGTAATGTAAGTGTGGTTTCATTCAAAGGTTTCCTTGTATTCTGAGGAAACAGAGTAAGAAGTGCGGAGTGTTTTGTTTGAAGCATGTGGGAGCAGCAGCCAGGTGTGCCATCCGTTTATTCAGTTAAAGAATCAAAACAAGTCTCCTACCTTTTAATCTCAGCTTCCCACCCCTTTAATTCTTTAATCCTCAATGCTTTTTATTGATCCTTTCACTCCTGGAGGAGAATGAAGCGTCATTGGCATATTTTTCTTCCTCTTCCTCCCATGGCCATCAGGACACCTTGCAGAGATGCCCGCAAAGTGGGAATTGTCCTTCTCCTCCCACCCAAATGGTGTTACTTCCAAGTCTCAGCAGGCTGCCTGGCTCCTCAGATGCATTTGTATTGATTGGAGTGTGGAGTTTTACCAACAGATTCAAAACATGAAATACGCTGCAGAAAATGTTGCCGAGAATCAAGACGCTGTTGCAGGGCAGGTTCACTGTGGGCTGAGTCACTGGTGGCCCTGACGTCCTGCTTGGGGTGGGCTGCAGCGAGCTGGCTGGGCTGGATCCCACTCTACAAATAGCTGGAGCTACTCCGACAACAGGAGCTGCTTTTCAAAGAAAACTTTAAATGAAAATGAGTTGGGCTTTGGGCCAACGCTTGCTGTGATAAGCAGCTGGCTCCTCTCCGGGTGGGAAGGTCCCTGGGTCTAGTCTCAGAGGACAGGTATCTGGCCAGAGTCTCCAGTCAACAAACAACAGTAAAAGAAAAAAGCAGCATCTCACATCCAAGGTACACCTTCCTTGTACGGTGGCAACAGCATACATTGTCACTAGAAATACTCCATTTTACTCTTTGATAATTCCTTTTTTTTTTTTTTTCCCCCGTAAAATGCGTATTTGTGTTGAGGATTGCTTTTTGGCAGCAAAGGGCAGGAGGAAGAAAAATACCAAAAATGCACGCGGGAAGCGCAGAATTTTTTTGTAAAGATTTTCTTTAAACACTTCCAAGCAAGTATTTTCAGGCACACTTAAGAAAAAAAAAAAAAAGTTGGGAAAAATAGAACTTATTTAAAACCAAAAGAAAGAATTTCTTAGTTGCCCAATGCATGTCCTTCATTATTTGAATCCAAAGCAGTCAGGAATGCTCCAGATGAACAGTTCTGGGAGTGGCTCATTTTCATGGACCATGTACAAAACCCCCCAAATTCTGTATCGGTGTTTTCCAGCCTCCTCTGTGGTAAGTCCCTCGATCACACTCCTCTTGGCTGAAGCCAGCAGAGGAAGCTGGCTATCGTCAATGATCAGTTAGTGGCGAAATGTGCTTACTGGACTCATACAGACTGAATTTAGCTCAAAATTCCTTTTGATATTGAGTATATGTGGTCTGTCCCATGGACTCCGCTTCCTCCCTGGGAAACAGCGAGCCCCTGCAGCATGGCGTGCCAGGAGACAGCTCTGCACTCGCTCCGGGGATTGAGAGCTGCACGAGTGAGTTAACTCCATTAAATCTGAGGGAGACAAAGAAAGCAACAGAAAGGATAGAAAGACAAATACAAATCAGCTCGTCTGTCAGCCTCCCTTCCAGGAAAGCTGCCTTCCCCCGCTGCAGCAGTGGGAAGGGAGGTGGGCAAGAACTGTCTGCCAGCAGAAGTTTCTTTAAAGACATTTCACATGGCTCATGATTATTGATTGGGTCATCAAAATGAAAAATGATGTTTTGGTTTCTGTCCAAACAAAGCGGTTCCCTTTATTTTGCATTTGTTTATTTATGCCCCTCCTTCCCTTCTCTTAAGAAATACAGTGGATCACATGATGGCATAAAAGAATGGGGAGTTTAACGAATAGACAGGGCAATCAAGTTTGAGTTCATAAAAAAGTTTGGAATTGATGCTCCTGTGATTCGGAGGGAAAAGGGAAGCAAAATTTCACTTCATTCAAAGTGTCTTGTTGAAAAATCAGTCTTTTCCTCCCAGCTGATTGTGATTCTGTAAGGTGGTGGGAGAAATCGCTTTTGTCTGTGCAGCAGAACGACACTCGACAAAGCGAAGTCCGTGGCTCTAATTAGCGCTTCTGTCAGGGGGAAAATCAACACGGTAGTGACGCGCGGTTGGACGTGCTCCCCACATCACTTCACAGTCAAAGCAGCTGGGAATATCTGAGTGTAACCTGGGGTGTACGAGGGCTGTTCCTACGTCGGAATATGTGATATGACCTTCTATTTCCTTTCTGCCTTTAAGCACTCCCAGCGTCTGTGCTCCCTCCCAGTTCCGTAATGGGCAACCTGAATTCCATGCTTGAAACATTCAATGGGATGTAATGCCATTATGTATCATGATAGCACAAGTTTAAGTGATCATTAAACAGTAGGAGTTACTATTTGAGATCTATATCCCCACGAACCAGGCCATTCTGTTACACCCCAGGTGAAATGCACCCCTGAGAAGAACATGGCCAAAGCATAATTTAAGCTCCACTAAACCCTTGAAAAATAACTTCCCCAGTGCTGAGCACATCAATTTCTTTTCCTTTTTTTTACATGCAACATAAAAAACTAACAAATTGTAACAGGGCTCTAACAAATTATAACAGGGCTCCCATCAGTATCAATTCCCTCTAATATTAAATCCTGTGTTGTGTAACTCTGCTGATAGCAAGCTCGAAAATGTATTGTGAACAGAACAAAAATAGAAAAATAGATTAATGCGGAAGTATTAAAATAGGAAGAACACTAAAATCTTGCTTTCATAGATGACAGGCACTTTAAAGGAGACCAATAGCATTACCTATCCCTGTTTTAGAGAAGAGGAACAGAAAAGCGTCACGACTTCCCCAAAGTCACGTGGAAAGGCAGTGGCTGAGCTGATCGTTGGATGCGCCTCCACTTTTCCAGTCCCTGGGCCATACTGCCCGCAGGCAGCACACGCGCCGCTTCCAAACTCCTGGAGAATTTACCAAAGCAGGTCGGAAGTGGGGGACAGGTCTCCACAGATCTAATCACCAGCGAGAAAGAGAAAAATTATAATCAGAAGCATCTCTCCATTGTCGTCTTCTCTGCAGCCAAGGAGACCTCCAGTGATTTAGAAGAGCATTTGATTAGCTACTCCATCTTGCTTGACAAGGGGAAGCATGGTCTGGGCTATGAATTAATACGTATTAATTTATCAAAGTGATCTGGTTGCCTGGAGGACAGGAGCCAGAGGCATATGTAAATCTCTGAAAACATTGTGACAGACATACAGCCCAAATTGGGAGAATTTGACAATCTCAGATTGTGAGCGTTCGTTGAATACTGGCTGGGATTGAAGAAGTGTGGGAGACTTTTGATGCTTTGCCAGCTGACTTCACTCCCTGTTTCTGTACTCAGTGGAGAGAAACAGCCTCCCTGGACCTGGTTTCCAGTGGGAACCTAATTCAGGTGCTCTGAATCTTCATCTGGGGGAGCCGGTCTCTCCTTAGCGACTGGAGGAGGTATCAGGGAAAATTAACCCCTTGTATTAGCCGTGGCAGATGGTGTGAGCACTGAGAGAGGATCAGTAGCAGCTCTCCGGGAGACCACAGTGATTGTCTTCTGAGTAGCGTCTTCACGCTTGTGTAGCCTTGGCAGGCTGAAGGACCTGAATTTGTCCTAGGCTAGAATTTCTTTCTCCGCATGTGAGCAGTAGAAGGCACTGAGTGGTCATAGTGCAGCATCTTTCACCCCTTAATTTCTTTTTGTTAGGTAATGCTCTGATGTTATTTCTATAAGCAGCAGTAATGCAACCTATGGTTGGAAGGACCAATCTTCAAAGTCACAGAATTGAATTTGTCCCTCTCTCGGGCTAATTTTAGTATCCAATTATGATCAAGAAAAGATCTTGAAAGAAAAATAACAATACAAATTCGCTCCAGATATCTAGAGAAGATAAAGCATGAGCAGCAGCTGAAACATTCTTGGCTTAATTGGGAAAAAAACCCCCACAGTTTATCTTGATTTGCCTCATGTGAGGACTCAGGGACAAGAATGAAAAAATACTTGCAAAGAGCAGGAAACTTTATATTTCTTCTTCAAGATCTAATAATTCTGACAAGTACATTGAAAACATATCAGAGGAGAAGATCTTACTGTCCCCAGATGGAATAAGAGTGAAATTAGCAAATGGCACATTAACATATTTCTGATTATATTCCAGCCTTCCTGTGAAAGGAAATGTTATGGGGAATTAAAAAATTAATTTGTGTAGTTTACAAGATACCTAATTTTTGCTTGGAGTTAAAGACAATGACAAGGCTCTGCCTTTGAGACAGAAAGGCTCTGCCTTTCAAAATAGGATGGAGACCTTCACCTTTCTGGTTAGTCTGAGCTTCAGGGTTGTTATTGTGCGCTGACTTTAGAGTCACTTTGTTGTGTGATCTCTGGAGAAAGGCTTCACAGGAATTGGGTGAGAAGTGCTTTTCACAGCCTGACGAAGTTACACTTCCTACCCCAAGGAATAGTTAATGCCTTCCACAAAGTGCAGGAAGAACAAAGACGGGGAGACACCGGATCTTCTGAGATCACCGGATCTTCTGGTGATTTCGGCCACTGGCCTGGAAGATGGCGCCTACACCTCAAATTAGCTGCTCCACACAGATGGTGGAACCGCATCAGCCCAGGCATCTGCAAGTGTTGGTAGTCACGGAGCTCTACAGGGTTGAGAGAGACCCCAGGCTGCGGAAAACATAAAAGCAGAAAGACGACAAATGTGCTACCTGGATGGTCTGCTCGCGGCGTGGGCGGGATTGACTATTCTTGCACCATCCTGGAGCGTTCTGTCTCTCCCCTTTCTATAAACCTCAAATGAGTGGGAGAATTTTCAGAACAGATTAGCACACACCTGCCAGGGACAATCTCATCCCCTGTGTGAACCCACTGAACTTTTTAATTGAGTGTTCAAGGCTGTGTCTTTTTTGAATTTTAACTGAGAAATCTGCGTGGAGCTGGAGAAACGTTCTCATAGGAAAAAAGTCTGTGGAAAATGCAGTTTTGCCATAACGGATTCTTTAAAAGGTCTATTGTAAAAGTATATAAAAAACACTTAAGGAATTCTGGTCACTACAATGCTTAGCAAGTCATTAACATAACAGAAGTAATAGTTGATACCTGCTTCCATATCTCAGAACTCCACAAATATTTATGAGTAGTAGGTGACTACTGTAGCAGTCAGTAGAGGTGCTCACCTGTATCATTTTGGAAACCTAGGTCGCTTTTCCAAAACACTAATAAGGCTACATAATCCTTAATAATCCAAATAATATGAATAGCATCCTCCTCAAGCAGAACAGAGAAACCCTTGCAGCAAAGGGAATTAAAATAGGGGGTTTGCTTGCAAAGGGAATGGAATAGTCTCTGAGATAAATGTTCAAATATCCTCCTTTCACATTACCATTGAAGTTTCTCTCTGGGGGAAAAAACCCAAACCAACGTGTTGCTGGTGGGCAGCCGCTGGGAAGAGCGACAAGCTATTCACGCTGACTTACACCTAGAAGGTAATAATGCACCTAAAAAAGGTTCAGATGTAGCTTTTGAAGCCATTTACTGCCATTCCAGATCAGAGGAGTTATTCTGAGAGTCATTGCTAAAAACACCTATTGTTCCACCCAGGTCTACCCACCTCATGCTTTTTCCAGCGACTGCTCCTGGCTGTACCCAATATTATTATTTTTTCAGGCTTTTGCAGTGCTGAACCTCCAGATGAGTGAAATAGAGAATGTGTTATTACATGTGCTGGATTTGATATGTCAGAGAAGATAACCTCTCTCTTATGCAGCTTGCAGTGTGATATTCTCATTAGCCCTGTTACTGAGAGTCAGGCAAAGTCCTAAGAGAATTAAATCACACATTTCTGAAAGTCAGGCTGATTAACCTAGCTGGAACAAACTAACACAGTAAATGTAGTTCAGGTGCCCTGAAGTTTCTCAATTAGAACTTTGTGCACTGAAAATAAAAATGCATCACAATTACCACTTTTCAAAGTAAGAGATCATTTTTCTCTTGTGTGAGGGATAAGAGTAAAAAAAAAAAAATCTACAAGTGTTCTTAANAAGTCCTAAGAGAATTAAATCACACATTTCTGAAAGTCAGGCTGATTAACCTAGCTGGAACAAACTAACACAGTAAATGTAGTTCAGGTGCCCTGAAGTTTCTCAATTAGAACTTTGTGCACTGAAAATAAAAATGCATCACAATTACCACTTTTCAAAGTAAGAGATCATTTTTCTTTTGTGTGAGGGATAAGAGTAAAAAAAAAAAAAATCTACAGTGTTCTTCAAGCAAAGTTCAGGTTTTCCATTCAAAAGAACTTTTTGCTTTGGTATGTATGTTACATAAGTAACATACATAACCCTCCTCCAGGGTTATGATCT
>VZSF01004289.1:0-80004 GCA_013398295.1 Chionis minor
GGCCACCTGGGCACACCGCTGGCAGGCTGGTTTGTGACATTACACAAGGCGAGGGGAAGGGAAATAAAGGAAAGAGAAAGACAGGGCCTGAGCACACTGTCTTCTCCAAGACCTGGAAGGGAACAGTGCTTCCCACCGCTGAGTGCTCCTGTGCGGGGACACAGGAGGGGAAGCCAAGGAGCAGAAAGAAGCAGAGGTGAAGAGAAATGTTTGTATTTCTTCTGCTCGAGCAAGCCCTCTGTGGTTAGGAGGAGAGGGGGCATGAAACGTTCAGCAGAGGTGGCAACAGAGAAGATGCCAACACTTGGGAAGTGCTGGGAAAGAAAGGGACACAGCCTTGCGTTCCTGTCCACGCTGCTGTTTCTTGTACAGACAACTTCCAGAGGGGGGGCAGTTTTCAAACTGGCCTATAACACATGCAAAGAAGTGGAAAAGGAAAAGTACGTGAGAACTAAGAGCGCATCTCTCACGTGCCTTGTCCCAAATCAGGAGCGAAGCCATGAGTTTCTAACTGTCCTTATCACAGCAGCCGCACTGCACATTGGAGTCCTCGTGGCAGCGCAGGATTAGCCCTTCCTTCACACAGCACTAAAGCCCTGGAGCCAGAGGGCTCTCCAAATACTCCTTGAATTGCAGTTGAGAGTGTCATGGAAATGAGCTGAAACGACTGCCCGTCTGCACTGGTTTCTTCAACGCACAGCTCATAACCTGAATGGTTGTTTTGAAGTCACTGCTGAACCCGAAGCAGATCCCAGCCAAGCGTGTTTACCGTGTCAGAGTAACTGAAAGCCAACTCCTGGTCAGCTGAGAGCACAGCTTTGGCACAGGGACTATCTGCACCCAACAGAGTCTGCTGAGCTACCCTACGTCAAGCCTCTCCCTTCCTGCTTTGCCAACAACCCTCCTCACACACTGCTACGCTGCCCCCTGCTCCTGCACCCAAGATACCATGCCGTGCTGCTCCGCAGGGCACAGAAACATCTCATGGTTTGGGTTGGAAGGGACGTTAAAGATCATCCAGTCCCACCCCCCTGCCCTGGGCAGGGACACCTCCCACCACACCAGGCTGCTCCAAGCCCCGTCCAACCTGGCCTTGAACCTCCAGGATGGGGCAGCCACAGCTGCTCTGGGCGACCCCAGCCAGGGCTCACCACCCTCACAGGGAACAACTGATTCCCAGTATCTCATCTAAATCCACCCTCTTCCAGTTGAAAACCTTTCCCTGTCATCCTATGGCTCCACCCCCTGATCCAGCGTCCTTCCCCAGCTTTCCTGGAGCCCCTTTCAGACCCTGGCAGGGGCTGGCAGGTCTCCCCGGAGCCTTCTCTTCTCCAGGCTGAACCCCCCCAGCTCTCCCAGCCTGTCCTCCCAGCAGAGGGGCTCCAGTCCTCCCAGCATCTCCGGGGCCTCCTCCGGCCCCGCTCCAACAGCTCCGTGTCCTTCTTACTTTGGGGGCACCATGAGAATCTCTCCAGCACCAGCACCCTTTGCCACCAGCAGGAACATACCCGAGCAGAGGGGTAACTTTACTGCTCCAAATTGGCACAACTCTTGTATATCTGAATCCAAATGAAAATGAAGTAAAACATTTCCAAGCCTCAGGCAAGCATGCAGAGAAAACGATAATAAAAGTAGCAGCAATATATATCTATTGTTCTTACTTCGGTCTCCTGAAGATGTGTCCATACTGGGTGCAGGCAAGGCCTACTGTTGGTGTGTATACAATTGGCATTAATCGCTCAATATCATCTTGTAATACCCTATAGAATAATTTTTCATTTCTCTCTTGGATTCCCATTATGTAGATATACCTGAAATCAAGAAAAAGAAAAAAGTCACTTATTGTTTCACATTTATTCTTATTTAAACTAATGTGAAAAATGTCAAAGTGAAAACCAAACTTGCTTCATGTTACTTCTTCATGAAATTCCTGCTTCGACTGAAGTCAGGCTTTAAGCACTAAACAAAAGTTGGAAAAAAGAGAGCAGCAGCACTAAAAAGCTGAAGTAAAAATACTGGATATGACATAACATGCATGCCAACAAGTTAATGCACAAACATGCACTGCGATAAAAGATAACCCATGGATTTATTACAGGATACAGCTGGGAGTCTCATCACCATTAAAAAACCAAATTATCAGTGAAAGAATTTTTCATCCAAAAAAAGTAAGGTCCTGACAGTAAGGCCTTGTTAATCCTAACATTAACAGTTGTAAAACAAATTAACTCCTAACAAAAAGTTCCTTTTGAAGGACTTATCTAGGTGTGTAAATTAAACCTGCCTTCTTGCAAGTTTACCTACCAAACCACTGTGTATCAATTCATATTCAGGCTTGTTGATCCCACAATATAAAGATAATGAATTAGTGATTTGTCTCAGGCTATAGCAACCGAGCACTTGGCCAAATAGATGACATGACTGTTTCAGATCAGCGAGTGACATGACGTGGATTTCAGAGTCATCTTTTTGGTTTTCATGAGAACAAAAGAGTTTTGATGTGGCCCAGTAAACTTCAAACCGTTCCAATGCTCGTCTCGCTTTTAGGAGGGGAGCATATTTTTTACACGCAGATATACATAGGCTTATACACAAACAGTAACAGGATGCTAAAAACGTGCCATTCTAAAAATAAAAAAATAATAAAAAAATCAAAATCCTTCACATTTTTTTTCACCAAACCAGTGGATTAAACAAAAAAAAAGACTGATATAAAAAAATTACCCATTATGAGACTCAAAATTCTAACCCCGCATTTTCCTTCTAGCAGTAACTACTGTATAAAATAAACGCTGTTTTTCATACCTAATTATCAAACCCCCAATTTGCCTTCACTCTCACCTATTTTTCTAGTTCTGCCCTCCGACGAGCTGCCCCCAAATCTTACGTATTACAGAAATACATATTACAGCAATGTTTGCAGCTTTGATACCAGTTAATTTGTGCACATTCTTTTTTGTGACCTTATGACTAGGGGATAGAAGAAAAAAGCCCCCCGTCATCGTTCAGCCGCATGATGAATGCACGATTGATGAAAGGAGTTTTCTGTACAGAAGTGAAAATAGCTTCCAGCAACTGAAAAACCCAGCGGAGGCACGGCAACCTTGTTTGGTTATCCCCACGAGATATTTTACAGCAATTTCCATTTACTTGCACGACAAAGCAAGGCCAGAGGAGTGCTTACTTTTCCAAGGGGTCAGTCATTTTCGTCAAATTCTTATGGAAGCGTAAGGCTTGAATGTCTTGTGTCTCTATTTTAGGAGGTAGAAGTCCTTGCAGCCCAAGCATCTGTCGTTCATGTAATGTAAAGGCCATACCCTGAAAACAAGAAAGGTGAGGAATAATTAGCGGTTCTTCCTCTAGCGTTTCTATTTATAATGCATTTCTATTTGCCATTTCAGACTATCTACCACATCCTTTTCTCATGGCAAGTGCCAGAGCAGGCAGGGTTTCGATATATTTGCCTCTGCTGGGGTTTTCCTCATCCTGTGAGTGTATCCCTTTTGACTGCCTCTTTCCCAGAGCTCTCAGTCCTCGTACCCTTTGCCAGATTCCATTTTCCTCTGTGGAAACTGGAGAGCAACCAAGAGATCCCAGGCTAAAGGTTTAAAAGCAAAATAACAGCTGCTCCTTGAATTGTTTCACAGGAACGTTAAGGTTGACCAAGAACACGTGGGTCACCCAGGCTGGTCCCTACAATCACCGACAGAAACGTTCAGTCCAGAGAGCTTTCTCTGAAGTGCTCCATCTGCTGTTTTTTTCTACATACTGTGGAAAACTGTAAGACTACTACCGAAAAACCTTGTTTGTAACAAATTAAGTTTCAGAAGAGTTAAACGAGAAGAATATCCCACCACTTCCACTCTTGTCTGTTTCAAGGTGGATGGATGAAGAGTTTAATCTGTTGTTATTTAAATACTAATCTGAATTATTTACCAATAACGTCCAATAAAACTGGCTTTTCACTTAGAACACCTAACAGCCTGCGGTGAGCTACCTGCCAGTGGAGACATCTTCACAGGGCAGTTAACTCCAGGCGTAACATTGCAAAACATTCACTTATCTGATTCCAGACTCCCAACCAACCTGGCTCAAAGTGCTGACCCCATTTCCACCACGGAGCCCACTTCAATTTTGCCACTTGCAAAAGAGCGATTATAAACGTTCCTTATTTCAGTTTATCCAACTGGGTCCGTTCAGTGAATGATTAAATCAAAATTTGCGAACGCAGGAGCTGAAAACCCAGAAAAGCCTTTGCCGTGCCAAGACTGCGCATCAATCTGTGAGCAAAAGCAGAATCTGAAAGGGAAAGGTCTGCTGGTTGCACTGTTTTGAAAGAGATGGAAACAAGAAACATCAGTTCTGCTCCCAAACAACACTTCCTTTGTTTACTAAAGCAGCTAGATTAAAAAACAAGAGCACATTTTCTCAAATTTCCCCACGCTGGAAGCAGATTCTTACTGCCAAGTTAAAAAAAAACAACCAAAAAAAAAAGGTTTAGAAAACGCTTTCTAAGGTTTGTTTTATGCCTTGTAATCACACTCCAAATTCCTCTCGCAATCAGAAAAATCCCAAGAAAAAAATTATTTTTTTCCGACTTTAGAATAAAAGACCTAAATCCAAACTAGAATATATAGATTTTCACCACTGCTTACATTTGAAGAGACCTTCACAGGTGTGCGTAGAGACCATGCCCATTAACCAAAACCCTCTAATTTAGAGTCTATACTTAGTGTAATTCAGAACAGTTGAATGGTTTACAACCAATATAACTACTCCTTAGGAAAAAACATAATTAAAATAATTAATATTTTTACATACTTTTTTCCTATTTGCTTATTTAAATCACATTTAATGTAAGTTGTTTTGACTACATGGATTTAAGCAGTCCACCTGCTTTTCTGTACTAGTTCTATAATATGTTCTGAAGTAATAAAATATTTGAAGAGTTAAAAAGCAAGCCACCCTGCTTCAAGGAAAAAAGAATGAAAAGCTTCAGGATTTGCAAAAAACTGTAAGCACTTAACCCTAAAACAGATCGATGCTTTCTGACAACCTTCCGTGTGATAATTTGACATAAAACCCTGAACTTAATTTGTCTTTATTCTATTACCTGCCAGTTGTTTGCAAACCTCTTTTCTCAAGCCATTGTTATTCTCAAGTATTCTTCCAATATAGCCTGTAAATAAATTTCAGATGATGGTTTATTCCTGAACTTTCTACCCTTGCTCCTGGTCTTTTGCTGGGCGTAACAGTCACTTTAGCCACATGGTAATTTTTCTGAAAACTGATTTGAATAATTGAAAACTTTCACTGAGAACACAACCAGGTAAGCAGCACCAGCATGAGAAAAAAACCCAAAACACAAGGAACACACACTGAATGACAGGTGGGTTGGGGTTTTTTTTCCTGTATTGCAAAGAATCTACTTTAGTTTCACTTCTACATACATAAATATTGAAAAGATTCGCTGGGAATGCTAATGCATCTTCCCAAGTTGCACGGAAGCAAGCCATGCAAATACATCTTGGCCATCTTCCCCTTTTCCTTAATTACCCTCTAAGTTTGTTACCATCAGCAGTTTATATCTGTTTAAAACAACTCTTTCTCAACACAAACTGCACTTACAGCACAAGAGATTTAGGCTAGGAAGCTGAGTACAGCTGGTAAACATCTGTAGTTTTTTGACTGTTACTTTAGGCACTGCAAAAACAGAAAAGAAGCCAAAAGATTTATGATGTGAAGAAGAAAAGAAAAAGCTTAGTCTCTTTTCAGAAGATACATAAACACTGGTCAGTAAAGTCACTAATGTCCCTAGTTTAAGGCATATCAAAGGCCAGAATCCCTTCAGGGGTACCATACTGGCTACGCTGACATTTTACTCTAAACTAGCTGAAATATCTCACTAGCAAAACCTACATCCTTCTCACTAGAAACTCGCAAAACCCTTAAAAATAAAGTCTATCTAATTTCTAATTTCCACTATCAGCATGACACTGGGACGTGGCTTTTCCTTTAATTTCCTCGTACAGTGAAATGGGTGACCTTAAACTACCTGGGTCCTTAATAACATCAAACAAGCCCTCAGGTTAGTACTAAGCCAAACAGCCACCCATCTTTATTCACTTTATTCACATTTTTTCCAGTCTATAGGCGACCTGGTTTTTCATTGTATCTGGAGTTACAACAACATTAAACACACTGAATTCCTGAAGCGGTGCCAAGTACTTCCAGCTGTTTATTTATGTGCCAATTAGATCTTAACCATATTCCAAGATGCTTTAATTTTTGCCCAGGCCTAACTCAGGAGTCTGAATGCCATCAGCCTCCATACAGAAATCCAATCCTCCTTCCAACTGGAACAGAACGAGTTTAGCCCAGAGGAGCACTATAAAAACCCCACAGCCCTTCCAACACTTGCTGCATTCCCACTCATTATCTGCATCCGTGACCATCAGCTGCCTCTTTGTTTTGGATTTGGGATTGCAGCTTGTTCCCGATAAAGCACCCCAAAGGACGGAGATTTTTCTTTATCTAGCGTGCGTAAGAGCTGCAACGTTATCAATTTCCTGGCCTTCTCCCTCATTTTATAAGCCCCAGTGTGGTCTGACAGAACCAGCTGTTCTGGAGGAGGCAGCCAGCAATTTGCAGCACTGGGACTGACGTTCCTAAAGGCCTTAAGATCCCAGCACCTACTTAGGGGCCAAATTCCCTCTGGTCTGCACTGGGATTAAATGCCTAAATACCGTAATGATTTGGGCTTAAGTCAGAGGCATCACTTTTTGGTTTCCTTTGACCCACAGTGCTAGGTGTCCTTTCCCTGAGCATTATCCACTGACTTTCACTTAGATTAGTTTCCTTAATCCTCCTTACAGCTCAGGAAAAACAGGTGTCCTCTCTGAGATAGTACAGGCAAAGCAGGGAGCGCATCCAGGGGAAAACCCCAGCATACTTCAAAGACCACAAATTAATTAACTAATACGCATGGACGAATTTATTGCAACAAAACCAACGTACTGTCGGGGGCGGGGGGGCGGAAGAGTAAATGAAGTAAAGTAAGTAAAGCAAATAGAATGAAGCGTTGACAGTTTTTTAGTTAAGTCAAGCTCACACTGAATCACAACATACCGTGCCCTTAATCCACAAACTATTTGGCACTGGGACCTCCCTTTAGCCCTAACAACTGGGTTCTACTACACAAAGCGAGTGGTGCTATAAATACCAGAATATAAAAATTCTAGTTGCCTACTTTGCACCAAGTTGAACAGGAGACTTGAATCCTGCAAGCCTGATTTTTATAGCACCGCTGAGTAAGTAATACTGTGAGTCTACTAAGCAGAGAAATACTAGTGATGATAATTTTTTCCCCACCTGTGAAGTCTTGCGGGCATATATATGTAGGAAGGGATACTTTTACCTCAGACCATAAACACTCTCGAGCATTCTGAAAACCTGCACAGTTTATAAAAAATAACCCATCCAAAGCCCCTGATAAAGACGTAAATGCAGAATATATCCAAATGTGTCACTGCTTGGAAAATGAGAGTTAGCCCGCTTCACAGGGAAGATTCCATCAAATGGTTTTCATGTAACTTCTAATCAGGAGTATTAACATACTCAGCACTATATCGTAGGCTTTGAAGTAGCATCATAAACATTTCTAAAATAAAGTCATTTTACATTGGATTGTGGGCTGCTTAACTCTGCTTTCTTTTGCTAAATTACAAAGTTCGCTATTGCACAACTTATCTCCACTGCAAAGCAAATTAATAAAGAATCGAAGGTGTATCTGCTGTCTCAACCACAGATTCAAATTTTCTCTGTGTTTACAAGGACAGTGCAGAATATGGAAATCTCCTTTGATTTCTCCCCTCTTTCGTTTTTTAAACTCAATTTCCTATCTTTCTTCTTCTAGAAACAGCGTAGTGTATACACTGGAGGGTATGGCTGACACAGCACAGCGATCTACTCCCTGCTGAACTATGAAGTGACCCAGACTTTCCCCGTGTTATTAAGCTTTTAAAGACCTTAGCCTCTCTGCAGGCACAGATAGCACCAGCCTGCACCACCTCTGTAAATGTGGGACCAGATGTAAATCACCTTGGCTGATTTACCAGGCTGATTACCCTGCAGTAGCTCTCCTTTACTACCAATGCGGCTTCAACTAAAAGCATTCCCCTGTGGAAAATGGAAAGCGAGTCAGAAACAGAGAGCCTTTACACACCAGCAAGAAAGTCATCCAGCCTCTCCAGGGTTTGTGTCCAAGCACCAAGGGTTAGGGTAAAGCCCCACATCGCAAATCACAGCCATAATGACTGGGACGGTTCACCTACACCATATAGCATCACCGAACGCCTCAGAGATACTTCATTAAACTGCTATTTTTCTAACTGAGCAGATGCCATTGCTTTTGTTCTCCTTTAATGTCATGTATCCTACATTAAAATTAAAAAAGAAACTGAAAAAAGAAATCAAAACCCAAGACAGCTTTCTTCTTTCCTCCACCCACCATCCCAGCAGCTCATGAGTCCCCAGCAGAATAGCTGATCTAAGTCAAATGAGGTGCAATACACCACCTTTGGCACTTACAGCACCTTTTCAGACAGCTGATAACAGCTGGTTACAGATTAAACAGTTCCATCTCTCCACATGTAATTCCTTTCAAAAGCATGCAGATCTCCAGGAAGCTGCTGAAAGCTGCAGAAGCACGGCCATGCAACCTCCATCCAACAATCCCTCCATCTCCAAACCGGCCAGACACAGAAATTCTGGGCTGGGTGTGTGCACACAAGCAAACTAGTAGTTTCTATCAGTTTCCTGCCTTCTAGGAACTTTCTTCCCAACGGATTGGGAACTGCTGTAGTGTTTCAAGCACTGCATTTCTCAGCGACATGACAACTACCACTGGCAATACATCACCACATCCTGTTTATCCCGGTTTCCCCAGGAATGCAGACGGGCACTGCGTATTCTACACTCTGGCCGCTCAACCCAACTGTCACAGCCTAAAAAGTATTAAAATAAAAGAAATCACGCATCAAAAACCAGCATGGTGAGAAAGCGCAGTGGAAGGGGAGCATCTGCTTTTAGATCTTCAAGTTCATACAATCTTTCTTCATGTTCTCTTGTCCCATCCTATTTATCTTGCCCAATTAGCTTTAACTTTGAATTAGGAGGGGTTTTTTGGTTTGTTTGTTTTTTATTCTGAATTGGAAACACACTGTTTGGATATTTGCCAGAAGTCAGTGAGGTCAGGTACAGCTTTTTTAAGAGAACTGATTCTTTAAACAAAGGTTATCTATCAGATTCTCTGGAAGCATTCAGTAAGGCATAGATGAAAATAAATTGGGCTGAAAAAGCTGGGAATGAAGAAAGATGAAACTGTGATTAACGGTCCAGCTAAATACAACATATGAGAAGATGCCCACCCATATGGAACAAAGACACCGGGGCAGCTCCTCAGGAATTGGTCTGGGATTAAACTGCCACTTGTGACACTGTCAGTGAATTCTTTTTTAAAATTTATCATGTATTGCCACACACCCAGGCATATCCGTTCATACAAATCCGTGTGTGTTCAATGCAATGCCTGAAAGCTATCTGCCAAAGCTAAAAATGTGGGAGGCATTCTCAGTACAAGAACAACATTAAAGAAGGAAAAAAATCAAAGAATACTGAGGAACAGAGTAATAGAAAGAGGGTTAATAGAACAGACTGTACAAAATACAGTCAAGCACTTAGAGAAGAACAAGAAGAACCAATGCCACAAGGTGGAAAAAAATCACCAACTAAGATACAGAAACTATTATTCAGAGTCACAAATTTGCTGCAAGAACGCAGAAAGCAAACATACAAATAATGTTATAGGTCACATATTTCCAGTGAAGATAAAGACATGCTGATGCCACTCGACATGGCAGAATGGACATTGCCAAGGTCAGGGATCATCTATTCATGCATCATCTGTTCTGTGCTGGAAGAAGAAATCCTGGCTCTGGACAGAGAATCCGAAGCATTACCACAATATAAATAACAATTTAATTGCCAGTGCTAAACAAATGAGATTGTCCTAACAGCGTTCTAAGCACCCAACAATTAAAATGCTTAAAATGCTGCTTTGGCACAGCAGCAATCTCCAGCAGCATAAAAGGTCCTGAAGACAATTAACCGTAATTTGAATCCCTGTCACGGAGCAGAAATCCAACATCACGGAAGATCGTAAATATACGTGGATGCCAGCAAGGCAGTTACAGTATGTTCTGCAATTGTTTGGCTGCAACACCAAGGGCGTTACTGATACAGCTCATGACCTTTTCTGGGCCGCCCTGACAATAAACACTTGAAAGCTGGCCTTCAAACGTAAAACTCCAAACCAGTTGATGCAGGGGTAGGACATACCTGCAGGGGACAGGTAAGGATAGGGGAAAAAAAAAAAAGGAAAAAAACCCAAATGGTAAGAAAAAAACCCGGCACTCCACTGGCAAAGAAGAGGAGCAGACTAATGAGCACAAGGAGAAGAGGTGGTTTTGTGTTAGCGATGCTGCCATCTTCCAGTTCTTATTTTCAGGCCCGAGTATCTTAGAGGAGACCAAATATTCGGCAGAGTTGATAAGGACTGTAAAAACTAAACACGAGCAACTAGAACACAAGTCATAGAATGATGAACTCAACCAGCTGCAAGCAAGAGATAAAGCCCTTTAATCTGTGCCTGTACATGATATACATGTGCGTATGAGACATCGTGGGCAAGAAAAGCACAAAGGGTAAAGTACCTTGCGTATCTAGTCAATCATTTCTTTCTCTGCTGAATTTCCAAAATACATTTCTATACAGATACTGCATCCAATATCAGGCAGTTTCGCTTAACTTCCTTATAGATGCAATCCAACAGGTGTCAGCCTTAACAACAGGCTGATACAACAGAGACGAACAAATGCATGAAGTCTTTTTCCCCTCTCAAGTATAAGTTCTTAGCAACATTAAAAAATAATTTAAAAAATCAACTGCTATTAATAAGCAGCTCTCTGCTCTTCCCTCCTCAAAAAAACCCAACAAACCAAACATAGAAAATTCTGCATTGTGCTCAGTCCACCAGAGAATTCCAGGCTTAGGCAAAAAAAAAAAAGAAATTATAAGATATTCCCACTAGGAAAACAATAAGAAATGACGTATTGTTTTTGTTTCTGAACACGGTTGCATAATCAGCCCTTGGAAAAGCTCACGGGGCTTGAAGTAATTTCCACTGGCACATCAAAGTGTTTATAGCTCAGAAAAGACTCGAGATAATCTGATCTTGACAAATCACACCAATCTATTCTCTTCTCCTTCCTCAACATGGCAATCCCAATTTTATTTTTGCAGCCAGCCAGTCTCTCACTACAGAGCTCTCTCTATATATGCAACCTGCCTTCACGCAGTATCAAGGCACCTCATACTACGCTGTACTGTACAAGAAACAGTAAGAAACGTGACTGCAGGCCTGTATTTTGCCTTCTTCCTTTCTTTTCAGGACACTCAGGAATTCTTTTTGCCAAAAGACACACCGGAGCAGTTCTCCCTGTCGTTCTGGGCAGGACACAAGGAGGTGCAGCTTGCAGCTCCTTGCTCGATATCCTCCCTCTGCTGGTATTTTCAGCCCACTAGTCAACTTCTAATTCCAACAAAAAGAGAGGGGCAAAGAAAAAAGAAGAAAGGGAAAAAAAAAAAAAAAGAGATTTTGCTGTGCCAGCCTAGCCCTTCTGCTGAGAGAAAGGCTCGGGGTTATGTGCCTGACTTGCCAGCTGGCCCATCTGTAACAGCACGTGCTCGTTTGCATCTAGGAGGTGGCAGGGGACATGGGAAGGAGCTAAGAATACAGGGAACAGGGAGAGAAGGAGTCGGCGCCATGGGCAAAAAAAAAAGGGAAGGAAATATACAGTGGAGAGGAAATACAAGGCATTACAGGAAGGGGGGGAAAAATAAAATCAGAGAATGGGGAAGAGGAGAAAAGCCAGACATTAAAGACACAGGACAAAACTATGGAAGTCCAGCTTCCGTAGCTCCACCGACAGTATTTCCATTGCTCAGGAAATATTGCCAGAGGCAGCTGGATTTGTCACCTTTCTTGGCTACTTCAGACATCTTGGATCAGCTACCAAAAGCCCTCAGCTCATTTTGTACAAGTTTTAGTTTACGTATTAATTGTTTCGATATTCCTGAAGCTTACTGCTACTCTTGGGGGGGTGGGGGGGAGAAGAGATTGGGGATGTGGAAATAGGAAAATTTTTGTGAAGAGAAAAAAAAAAGCTACTTTCTTAGGAGAAGATGCATGGAATTAACATAATGTCTCTACCTCTCAGCTCATTCCATTCAAGGTTTATTTTTAGATGCTCTCTGCCCGACTCCGCGGGGGGATGTTTCTTACTGATATGGCTCGGTCCCAACACGCAGTCTCACAGGAAAAAGCCAGGACTAGGACAGAGAGGGTAACACTTTCTATCACAAGCAAGGTTGACTTCAGAATTATCTTTTGCCAACTACAAAAATAATATTCATAAAGCTAAAGCTTGACTTCAACCAGCCCAAAAACGAAGCCAGCGACCAGCAAGAATCAGCGACTCCTTATTTGGCACAAGGAAGCAGCAGGATTGATAGGGTAAACAGCAGCAAACCCGGGGAAGCGCAGGCTGGCAGAAGCAGGAGGTGTTATTGGAAGTCATTATACTGTAGGTGTCCAGGTAGTAAACTTGAAGTGACTGCTGACTCCTCCATCTTCTGTACCCTTTTTTGGCTGTGGCCCAGCACTCCTCCTGGAGCTGGTTTCACCCTGGAACAAGGTCCATTGGACGATTACCGGATAAAGATAAGATATTTGATAATCGCACACTACCAACCTTGTTTGTTCGCGGGTTTAACATCAGTGGCTTGCCTTTTTCTTTCGTGTGTGCGCTGCGACACGCCATGGCGCAGGGAGTGGCAGCTACTCGTAGTCGGGAGAACATGTTTGGGGTTTTTCTTTATATTGTACCTGGGAAAAGAAGAAGAAAAATCATTCAGACACAGAGGCAGTGGAACTAATGTTCATATTTGTTGGCCATCTGTTGTGAAAGAAATAGGTACACGCTAGATAAGACTCTTTGCTCTAACACTGTGATAATAACTGCAAATTGCCTTCTGGCAGCCAGGAGGAAGAAAAAGAAGGAAGGTTTTCTGATGGGAGTGCATGAATTGAGCGGAGAGAGCATACAGGGACACCAGTGTAAGCTAGCATTGTGCTGTGGGCTGCAGTCAGCCAGCGTTCACCAGGTATTGTCTTACAGCTGCACCATAAACCCCGAGCAGAATTGCCATTAGCAAATATTAACCTCCCGTGGTGACCCGTGCAAATACCAGGGCCGGTGCAGCAAGAAAATTTCAGCTGAGTTTCTCCAATAGCTTTCCGACACTGAAATCTTGTGGCCTGGACAACAGAAAGGAAAGAAACTACGTCTATTAGCATATTAAAACTAGATTAGAAGGAAATGTAGAATTAAAATGGTCAAAAAAAAAAAAAAAAAATCACTGAACTCTACATTCCATGCTTAGATTTCTAAAATTCCGAATCTAAAAAGAGGGTTATTTTCAGAGAGGATGTATCTTTTTCAATAAAGAGTATGTTTCCCTAACAAAATAAAAGATTTGTTAGTACCACTCAAAAGAAGCAGAAGGTGTTATCGGAAGTCCTTGTGCTGCAGGTGCTAGTTCTTAATCCCACCAGGTGATAACCCCTCTCAAATCCATTTTATTCAACTCTCAACTGGAAGCTCTTTGGAGCAGAAACAATGGGTTTTTACGTGCTGGTAGAACACACCACCACTGGGGAACATGCACTGGACTCATCTCTAAACAGGATTTCACCGACACAGAGAGACAACAGCAACCCCAGCGAGACCTTGCACAGAACCATGGCTTCTATGAAGGCACGGGGAGAGGGAAAAAGGGGAAAAAAAAGTAGATCCCTTTAGCAACAGGCCTAGGGGGTCACTAGAGGAAGGCGGAGATCCAGGGGGAGCGTGGCAGGGAAGCCCTGCAGCCGGTGCTCCGTCACCCCCCGGCCCAGGTGTACGTTCACATCCAAGACGGGCAAGGACAGTAAAAGCAGGTAGGAGGCATTTTTAAGGACTGAAATGATGCATGGCTTGGATTTTTAATTTCTTCCAGATGGAAGCCGAAATTAAATTAAGGAACAAAACTTCATTATCTTAAATATAGCCTGAATACTTTAGAAGACCTTCCTATAACCCAATTTACACCTAATCAACTTTTAACATGGCAGACTGATCTTACAAATTACAATCCGAGGATTTTCTTCAAAATCTTTCCAAGCATTAAAAGAACACGCAAACATTTCATATTTTTCATCACCACTTACACCTCTTCTACCCATTATAAGGCGTAGAGGACAGCAGCACTGACATTGAGCAGGATCCCTTTCTCTCATCCTTTATTAGTTTGTTTAGGCCTCGCGATTGAAAAAAGTTTCACTCAAAACCTATGTGTTTAGTTGTTCTGTGGTAAAGAACATAAATTTACTGCTTGGAGACAGGACAAACGGCAGCCTTGCCCGCACTACGAACAAACGTTGCTTTTAACATGGTAATTCCTCCCTGAACCAGCTAGCGGTGGACTAGACACAGATGGCCTGCCAGAACTCAGGGCAGCTGAAAATCAGGATCAGATAAGCAAAATTAAATTTGCGCTGCAAAACAACCAGCCTTCAGGAATGGCAAATTCAGTCTTAACTGGTTTTAATGCTGCCTGCTCATTCGCCATCGTTACACAACCAGGAGCCCGTCTCCTCCTGCACGTGGGGCTGAAAACGCCCTGCGATGGCGGCGGCGCATCCATCCGGCCGGGGTCAGGGCGGCTTCTGTCTGTCATAGGCACGTACCTGTACCAAGGAATTAAAAATCAGGCCAGCCACCACACCGCACACTAATTAAGTTTAAGTTACTCTGCTGCAATTAGTGAGGATTTAAGAACCGAACAAGATTGTGGCCCAGATTTCTAACTTTGTCAATTAACTCTCTAATCCCTGACACAGGCAGACACAGACTTCTCAGGGGTGTGATTAGAATCGTACAAATCTTACTTTCTTCTCTCCTCTGTGAGGGAGGAGACTTGCCCCTCTCCTCCGAGGTGCCGCTACTGGCATCTAAAACGATCCTCTTGGTGGAGGAATCTCCGACGCAGACGGCACGGGGGAGGAATCCGGCTTTGTTTCCACTCAGTCCCCCTCCAGTCAAGAGACACTATCCCATTTCATTCACATCCAGCACAAAACCTGACTGGTTACTCAGTCCTGAGCTCTCCTTCCCTTGCTCTTCTCACCGTTTCCGATTGCTGCCTCATCTCCCATCTTGCACATCCCAAACTCCTTTTGTCACAGGCTTTTAAACCCCTTTTAGCAAGAAGCTGCCTCCAGAACTCACCGTAACTTACCCCGAAACCACGAAGCGAGCATCCTTCCCCATGCCTTATCCATATTTCTCTGCAGGAGCGCCAAGAGCTCCGTGCTTTGCCCGCATGGCCGTGGCCCTCTGTGACTCACCGACCCTCTCCTCCCGGCTCTGCTGGCCACCAACCTGGCAAGAACAAGCCACCCACCTGCCCAGGTCCTTCTGATTTAAAAGTCCTAATTTCTCCTCGAGAATACAGGTGCAGGACAATCCAGTAACCCTTACAATTTAAAAAAAAAATAAAATCAAGGCTACATCTATACGTGCCACTTGTCATTTATCGCTTTTTAAAAGGCGGCTCCCAGTTGGACCCCGCTCACCCCCAGCTGGGGCTCACAGGAAGGCTCGAGCCAGACGCAGCCGTAAAACCAGCTCCCACCAGGAGTCTGGGATTCCAGCTAAGAGCTTCCCAAATGCAAGATGCCAAGAGACAATAGAACTACTCTAGACGGAACGTGGTCCAACTGACAGCAAATAAGCAGCGCTGCTCCTCCTCTGGCCTCCTGGGAAAGGAAGGAGGGACACCAAACCTCGGGCAGGTCTGCGAAAAAAGGTCCCCAAACCCATATCTGCTCTCAAGGACATGCAAAGGTCGGGTTGTAGCTGCTTTGAGGGAAGGTTTTAAAACGGTTACGATGGATTTTGTAGAAGCGGTGTGTAAGGAGAGGTCAGGCTTGAGATGGTGGTACTTTATCCGTAAGAAAAAGGAGAGCTGATTTTGAACATAAAGGCTGATAGAGGAGGGGGAAAGATGTCAACTGCAGCAAAGACGGGGGTTGCAATAATGTGAAAACAGATAAGAGAGGCCTGAGGTTGTGCAATATCCCGTGAGGAGGAATTAGGAAGAGGAACTGAAAGAGGAATAAAACTCCTGTTAAAACACGTGTCAGCACAACCAGAACAAGCATTTCTTTTCCTCTTTTAGCAGCTGACAAAGGTAAGGACTAAACAAGACTGCGGCGCGCCACTAGACTTAATCCAATACAACTGGTAATTTTTGATTAATTACCACATACACACTGTGTCACAATGTAGGAGAATTAAATTCTTCAGCCCACCAGATGACAGCTCTCTGCTGTGCCTTATCAGGAGGCATCTGGCCAGGTCAAACTAATTATCAATACTGCACAAGTGCCCTTATCTAGGAGCAAATGTTTTGCTGCTGCAATTGTGGATTTGTTAAATTGCAAAAGCTACTTTTAAGGGAAAGTTTCATCATGCTTTTCAAAAGGTACAATTACATTGCTCAGAGAGTCAGGAAGCTCAGTGGTAATTAAAGCAAGGTCTGCTTCAATTACTGCACAGGCTGGCTGGCTGACTTGTGGGTTATACCTTAATACTAAGGAGGAGCATCTCTCAGTGGCCAGCAACTTAACGCTTGATGACTCCGCAGTCTTCCTTCACTTTGAAGGATGGCTAAACATTATATATACATCTTTTTTTTCCCCCAAGTATTCCTGAAAAAGGTGTAAACGAACAGTTCCAGTCTTTCATATACAGAAATTACCAAGACCCCGTGGGCTAAACAGAAACTTGATTTTGATAACACAAGCTGGCAATTATTAATTCAAGACCATATAGGCTCACAGAGCTTCCAATCTTTCCGGCCTCGCTTGGTTCTGGGGTTTTTTTTAAGCACTACTGCTCTAGGGTGAACAAACATCTCATCCACCCACAGCAATCCATCCAGTGAGTGAGCACTATCCCAAGTCTGGTGTGGATGTGCCATTGCACTCTATTACTACTTTTTTTTTAATTTTTTTTTTTTTTTTAAATAAACAGCCAAGCCTTGCCCACCCAAGCATGACACAAACCAGGCACACGCGAGCTGGCTTCATCACTTCAGTAATGATAAAGCAGTCTAAAATTATTACATTAGGCAAGTACCAGCTATAAATGTGTTTCCCAGCGAGACTTTGGCTTAAAGAAAGCAAGTTTCCCTGCACCCACCACCCTGCAGTGCAAGGGAGAAAGGGGACACTTCCATTTTACCCCAGGAGCACCCCAGCGCATCCGTGCGCGGAGGAAGGAGCAGAGAGACAAGGCTGGGCGACGCAGCTCTGCACAGCAACTCAGCACCTCCAACTCCCCGCGCCGACCAGACACTGTTGAGGGAAGTTAATAGAAATGTTGGTGATAATATTTCAGGTTCCTGCAGCAAAATCCTGAGTCGTCATTTTAAAGGGCATTTCTAAGGTACCTTGAGATCTGCAGATTAGAAGGAACAATCTTATCACAGAATCATAGAATCACCGAGGTTGGAAGAGACCTTTAAAATCATCGAGTCTAAATGTTAACTCAGCACTGCCAAACCCACCTCTAACCCGTGTCCCTCAGCACCACCCCTGCCCCGCTGGGAAATACCTCCAGGGATGGTGATTCCACCCCTTCCCTGGGCAACCTCTCCCAATGCTTGACAACCCTTTCTTGCAGAGAGAATTTTTCCTAATATCCTGTCAATCGGGGGAGGTGTTGCTAAGAACATGTCTGGCAGGGGGAAGCGGATCATTTTGGAAGCGGATCTTTAACATATTGAAACTACTTTTCTTCCCTCTTATTCTGAGGCAGCCAGTTCAACAAGGAGAAAAGTCAGATGTCACATACTTAAGCAGAGTTAAGTAAGTTCACAACTTGAGGCTTGAAGCATGCAGCAAATGAAGCATGCTTCGGTGAGTTCAAATGGGAATAACTTCAGAACACCTTTGTACAAAGAGAGTATGTTCCCTGAATTACTTTAACTTACAGTATCGGGAAAACTTCTCGCAGCACAACTACAAAGCAGGACTAAACCCTTCGGTGTTGGAGTCTTGGTTCATACAAGCTCTTTCCACACAACATCAGAGCACTTTTTTTTAATACATTAATGGATCCGACCTAAATACTTATTTTAAGCACCAGAAAGTCCATTACCTTGTACTGTAGAAACCACAGAAGCAGTATTTTTTGCCTACTCTGACAGAAGGTATGCACATTCTTGATTTTGCTCCACTTGTCTTACTGGGAGAGCTCCCAGTGGTAAAGCTAAGCACATCTACATATGCAGGACAAATGCCTCACCCTGCAGAATAAAGATTGCAGAAATAAACAGAAAGTCGCTTCTGCTTTATTCTGGAGAACTGGTATATGTCTGTATTACAGATGTTTTCTTCAGTTGAGAAGTATGGAGTTTTTGGGCTGTAAGTTGAGAGAGAAACGAGGATGTCCTCAACAACTGCCGAAACTGAGCCGCTTGCCAATTTAGCACCCACGAGGGGAAGTATAAACCTGTCAACCACCTACTAACCTTGGAGTGCACTACAGTTAGGACTTTAAAAAAAAACAAAACAAAAAAAACCCCAAAAGTGCTTAAATTATGAAAGAATCTGAAAAACTACTTGTACGCAATCAGCCACCAGCCCAAGTAACATCAAAGCGTTCCTTCTGCTGCAATAAAGGTTCTGCCACCAGGAGCAGAGATGAACATTCAGTTAGTACTCACTCAGGCACAGCACCGCTACCACACATTTTGACAGCTTCTTCCTGCGTTCGCACAAGAAAAAGCTTCAAATCCTGCCCGCGCTCACGCCGCTGACTCACACCACCACGGCACAGGATTCCCAGAAGTTTTGCCCTGGGATTGCAGCGCACGCTTTTTTCTTAAAATACAGGCTTGGGCTAAAATTTCTCTAGACCTGACCACATCTAAAAGAGCCAACACCGCGTTAAAGACGCTGCTGGCCGCACACACACGTGGATGGCAGTTTCACCTTCTGCCTCGCTCTTTGTATTACCCACGCGTTTATACACATATATTGAAAATTTCCCTTTGCTGTTCACTGCTAACTTCTTGGAACTGAGGCCCAAAGATAACAATAACACAAAGACAACAATTAATAGTTTGCTTGCCTGCAAGACCGTCTTTTTATCAGCCCTTTAGCAACACTGCTGTGTGTTTTTGGGTTCCTTCAAGCAGTTAGGAGACTTCTACCACCACCCAAGGCACCAACTTTCTCAAGACCCGTGCTTCTCTTCCACCATTTAACCTTACGGCGCAGCGGGGCCACGGGGAGCGTGGGACCAACAACGGTGGCGTTTCAAACACGCCGCTTCTCCCAACAAACAGCCGAGAGGCAAAACCCAAGAACCGCAGAGCCTAACTCTAAAAATACCAGGCGGCCTGACGGTGTTTCCTCTTCCAACGCCGCCCCGGCAGCTCTGCTCCTTCCCAACTTTTATTCTCTCCAGCTTTTAGGGCCAGGCTGTGGCAGGTTGAAAGTCGCCACAGGGACTCGCCGGACAACGCCGACGAGCTGCGGAAACCGCCGCGGCCTGAATGTGGGGATTTCTGGAAGGGGGGAAGCATCCTCCAGGCTGGACCCGAGTCGCTGCTGCGGGAGGGCGCCGGGGCGGGGGGGGGGGGGCGGGGGGGGGGGGGGGGGGAGGCGCGGTGTTGTCAGAGGGTGGCGGCTGAATTTGTCACCGTTCTGACAGCTGGTAAACACGCACCCCTGCACGGGCTTCGGCCGCCCACGTCCCGTTTCCTCCGAGGCGACAGAGCAACAGCCGCCCCGGGGGTTTTCCACCTGCCGCCGGCACCGAGGGCCGCGGCGAGCGGGCGGGCTCCGCCGCCCCCGGCAGGGTGGGGGGTGCCGCCGGCTGCAGGCCGAGCCCCGNCCCGCCTCACCCCGGCACCCGGGGCCGGGGGCGGGTTTCGAAGCGGGGGAGGCGGCGGAGGCGGGAAGGCAGGCGGGAAGGGGTCGAGGCTGTGGGGAAAACGCCCCCAGGGCTCGGGTTTGTAAAGAGACAGAGGCCCTTCGCACGCCACTGCAACTGTAAAATTGTTACCGGAGCGGGATCTACCTCCTCCTCCGCCGCCGCTGCCCTCTGAGCGATGCTCGGCCCGGGAGCTGTTGCTATTGTGCAAGCGCAGCTCCCGTCCGCCTCGGAACCCGCCACTGAATGGAGCCAAGGCGGAGGCGCCAGCGAGGGACACCCGGAGGGCGGGGCGTTGCCCGAGACTGACAATGCGGCGCAGCCAATGAAAAGGAAGGCTCCCGGCCGGCCCGCGGCCGCGCTCGGCCAATGAGCTCTCTCCGCCGCGGCACCCCGCCCGGGCAGAGGGGAAAGGGGGCCGGGCGCGGCCGGTTATAGGCTAATGAGGCGAGGGGCGACAGCGAATGGGCGTGGAGCCTGGCGCCGGGGGGCGGGGCAGGAGGAACGGGGCGGGGCGAGGGATCGGGAATGCGAGGGATTGGGAATGTGAGGGATCGGGAGTGTGAGGGATTGGGAATGCGAGGGATTGAGAGTGCGAGGGATCGGGAGTGCGAGGGAAAGGGAGTGCGAGGGATCAGGAGTGACGGGAGTGCGAGGGATCAGGAGTGTGAGGGATCGGGAATGTGAGGGATCAGGAGGAGTGTGAGGGATCAGGATTGCAAGGGGACAGGACTGCGAGGGATCGGGAGTGCAAGGGGACACGAATGCGAGGGATCGGGAGTGTGAGGGATTTGGAGTGTGAGGGATCAGGAGTGCGAGGGATGGGGAGTTTGAGGGATCAGGAATGCAATGGATCAGCAGTGTGAGGGGACAGGAGTGTGAGGAATCTCNGTCGGGAGTGTGAGGGATTGAGAGTGTAAGGGATTGGGAACACAAGGGATCAGGAATGTGAGGGATTGGGAGTGTGAGGGGTTGGGAATGCGAGGGATTGGGAGTGCGAGGGATTGGGAGTGCGAGGGAACGGGAGTGCGAGGGATCAGGAGTGTGAGGGATCGGGAATGTGAGGGATCAGGAGGAGTGTGAGGGATCAGGATTGCAAGGGGACAGGACTGCGAGGGATCGGGAGTGTGAGGGATCGGGAGTGTGAGGGGTCGGGAGTGTGAGGGATTGAGAGTGTAAGGGATTGGGAACACAAGGGATCAGGAATGTGAGGGATTGGGAGTGTGAGGGGTTGGGAATGCGAGGGATTGGGAGTGCGAGGGATTGGGAGTGCGAGGGAACGGGAGTGCGAGGGATCAGGAGTGTGAGGGATCGGGAATGTGAGGGATCAGGAGGAGTGTGAGGGATCAGGATTGCAAGGGGACAGGACTGCGAGGGATTGGGAGTGCAAGGGGACACGAATGCGAGGGATCGGGAGTGTGAGGGATTTGGAGTGTGAGGGATCAGGAGTGCGAGGGATGGGGAGTTTGAGGGATCAGGAATGCAATGGATCAGCAGTGTGAGGGGACAGGAGTGTGAGGAATCTCGGGAATGTGAGGGGACAGGAGTGCCAGGCAGGTAATGCTGCAGGTCAGCACTAAAATCACCAGGCCCAGATAAGAATCCCAGAGCGAAAACATCATCATCATCATCATCATCATCATCATCATCATCATAATAGTAATGTGGGGCTGTTTGTCCTAAGACTGGTCTCCCCTTCCTCATAGGAGCGATACTCCTCCCCAGCTGATATTCCACGGTGTTTGGAGAGGGAAGGTACAACGGTACAAAACGGGACTGCCCTCGGATGAGAGTTCTCCTGTCTCCTTTCCAGCCCAAACGCTGACATGTTTTCCAGCAGTGCAAAAGGCTGTTAATTCTCCGCTGGGATTTAAATCCTTAGATGTACCAATGGGCTGGATGCAGTTAAAAGAAGCGGAGTTGCTATAGTAACTGCAACAATAAATATATAACCCCACTTAATCAACACCTCCTCTTCTAATGATTTTTTGAGGCCCCTCAGGAAGAACATTCTGCCGCTTCCCCCCCGCCAGCATGATGGCTTTGAAGCTGTCCCGAATAATGCGCCACGGCACCTGTAAACCGAGGAGATATCGCTAAAATCCCAGGCGAGGGCCCAACTTTGTGCCTGGATAAAAATAGTCCACATTAAAGGCATTTTAAATCGGCCGGGCTTCATACCCCAATGGCGTCCATCAGTGTCGCCGTAAACCCACGGCGTTTTAGACCAGTTGAGGATCTCGCCCGACGTATCTAAGGAAGAGTCGACGCCTTGCCGAAAAATGCGGCATAGCACTTCCCTGGGAAAGAGCGACGGGCTTGAGAGCTGTGTTGCCATTAGTCCCAGAAGAGAAAAACCTCAGGGAATGGGATTTGGCCGGGCTGCAAGGTCTAAAAATCCCGGCAACAATTTTTACCGGGAAGGGAGAACTTTCCTTTCCAGGCAGCGCGCCCGCTGCTTCCCGGCGTGTTCTCCCGGCCGCTCTTCGGTGTCAGCTCCGTTTTTTTGCCGCTCCACCAAACCCTTTTTGAAGCGACAGGTCGCTGCGGCAAGGAGATCCAGGCACTGCCGCGGCGCCTTAACGCAACCCCGGGCTCGCGGAGGCGGGCAGCGGAAGCCGGGAGCGAAGCCTACTGCCCGACGTCCCAAACTTGGCTTCTCCTAAGACAACAGGGAACGCCTTTACGTCCGATCTACAGGGACAGGGAAGGCTTTTACATCCGGTCTATAGGGACAGCAATCCCATAGGGCGTGGGACGCCGCTTTCTCGCGCCTGTTCTTCATCCCGCGCTACTCCACAGCCGCCGAGTGACTCTTAGTTTACAGCTAATTCATGCAACCAGAACAAGAGAAGCAGCCAGTTCTTCCTCCTCCTGAGGGCTTTTATCCCCATATTTGGTGCTCGGCACAGAAGAGTTTCTTTTGGCACACGTGATGTTGTTGCTTTGCCGTTGCCAAGCAAGCAAGTGGGAGCCCTTGGCATTCCTCAGCTCTGTAAAGCCAACAGTGCCGGCTCTGCTTGCGCTCTCTCGGCTGCACAGGACCGGCCTCGGGCAGCGTCGCTTGCTCCGGGGCGCCAATTCATTCAGGAATTTTTAATACAGCAGGAGACTCATGGATTATCGCGGCAGGTTTCCCACACGTAGGGGCCGTTGCACTTTACTGGGCTTCCCCTCCAGAGGAAGCCGGCGGTTTGTGCCGAAGTAAAACAACGCCTCCCAAAAGCCATCCGGTGGCGGTTCGAAGGTCCGCGACAAGGTGGTTTTCCTAAATCGCTTCCACTCTCCTAAAACCGTGCTGTATTTCCTGCTTGACTCTTCCTAGACATTTGCTCATTTGCTGCTTGTTCTCTCTTCGCTAAATCACCATCCAACACTTACCGTTTCATTTTTCTCAGAATAAACCCCACAGATTGTACCAAGTCTGACAAATCAAACAGAAGAATTTGAGTCTGATAAATCAAACAGAAGATTTTCTCCCCCCATCCTTGAGGTAATTTTGCCTCTCTTTTCTGTAACATTCCCAGTTTTTCGAACACCCTCTTTAAAGCAACACCACCAGAGCTTGACTGGGTGTTCTCGGTTTTTATATCTCCGATTCTTAATGTAAATTAAAAAGAAAAAAAAAAATAAAAATCACTTCTCTGTTCTACTCACGTAGACCCAGTGCTCTTGTCCTTCCCTCCACAGCGCTGCCTCCCATAAATACACCAATAATGCAGACATATATACACAGCTACTGAACAAATAATTACTTAAGTGGCACTGTGAGTTTTTATCTCCCTTCAATCTCAGAAATTTTCCCAGTGTGGACTGGCCAGATGAGCCAGCTGTCAGGACGAAAGCTTCCACAGCTTGATAAAAACTGGCATTTTTACCCCCCAGCTCTTTATTTCTGTTAAAAAGTGCTGGGGGTTAATTATACAGTGAGACTAATCCTCGTGTAGAGAGACAACCCTACTGACTCTTCTCACTTCCATTAGGAGACTATAGCAGGAACCAGGCAGTAAAGATGATGGTTACCTCAAGGCGAGTTTTAGGAAGAAAAACAGTATCTTTTATTAGACTGATTCCACTAAAAGATATCACTTCTCTCCACAAACCTTACCTCTTTCACACCTTTAGAGCTGCTAATTACCTTTGTGCTGTGGCCATTATTTTTGATTCTACTTCTGCCTAGCAATTTTTAAAATTTACATCTATTCTGCTTAAAATTTCTTGTGCAGCGTTTTTGCGATCAAATGCGTCCAGATCATTCTCTAGCTCCGAGACCAGCTTGCGCGGGAACAGCCCACATCTGTGCTATTAAAGCATTTTACCATCCAAACCGCCCTTCACATGCAGATTGTGTTTCGGGAATAGTGGGCTAATTCCCACACCGTCTCCAGCAACTGGAAAACGCTGGCCGGCCCGATCCAGAGCTACGCCTGGGATTGTGTTGACTATTTAACGGTGTAGGTGATAAAGCTCCAGCTCCTGGAGAGCTTTTGTGGCACTGTTAAATCTGCCTTGGTTGGGAATGACGCTGCTTAAGCATACATCCCTACGTTTCCGTAAGTCACCCCAGTTAGGGAGCCTTCGAGTGCATTGATACAAGTCCCTCCCCTCCCTAGTTCTCATGAATTCCTTTGTCGGTGATGCACAAAACTATTGTTGTATGTTAGCAGGTCTGGCATATGCTGCTTTTTAATCTAATTTAATTTATGTTTTCCTTTCCCTGCTTTTGATCTGGAGGCTCTTTTTAGGCTGGTGGCCCGTTTGACTGCAGATTATCACTTGCTTGCACAGACGCACCTCTAGCAATTCATCTGTCCGCCACGGTGGGGGCAGAAGCCAGTGCACTGTAAAGGAAAAGCTGTTGCTTGAGCACCGCGTTCAGTTTTGGGTGCCACAGTATGGGAGGGACATGGAGGGGCTGGAGCGTGTCCGGAGAAGGACAATGGAGCTGGTGAGGGGTCTGGAGCACAAGTCTCCTGAGGAGCGGCTGAGGGACCTGAGGTTGTTCCGCCCGGAGAAGAGGAGGCTGAGGGGAGACCTTCTCGCTCCCTACAACTGCCTGAAAGGAGGGTGTAGCCAGGGGGTCGGTCTCTTCTCACAAGGAACAGGTGACAGGATGAGAAGAAATGGCCTCAAGTTGCACCAGGGGAGGTTTAGGTTGGATATTGGGACAAATTTCTTCCCGGAAAGGGTTGTCAAGCACTGGCAGAGGCTGCCCAGGGCAGTGGTGGAGTCGCCATCCCTGGAGGTGTTTCCCAGCCGGGCAGACGTGGTGCTGAGGGACACGGGTTAGGGGTGGGTTTGGCGGTGTTGGGTTGACGGTTGGACTCGATGGTCTTAAAAATCTCTTCCAACCTCGGTGATTCTGGGATTCTGTGTTAATTTCATTAAAACCAGGTAGATTTATGCGTGCTGTGGTCACAGCCTTCAGCTCTCGTGCAGACACACAGCGACCTTTTTCTACCCCATCCTCATGGCTGGGAGCTTTCTTCCAGGCGTCATCTACAGCACCTTACCTCTGCCCTTCTGAGTCATCTTCCTCGACATCACGTTTCTCATGTGTCTTCTCAAGGGACTAAGCTCCTTAACTCTCTTGATGGAAGGACAGAAGGACATGGGGGCTGAACTGAGGCTGGCAATTTAGGCTCAGGTGGGAAACCTGGTGTCTTTAACGTGTCTCCTCTAACCGCTGGAGTAGCCAATTAATTTTCACCATGAGGCTTGAGTGGTTAATTGCTCTGTCTCCTATTTGTGCGATTATCCAGGAGCGGGCTGAGGACTAACGTCCAGCGGTTGGATCTATCCACATCCCCAACCAGTGCAACCAGATCAGCACGAGTCTAGAGCACCAGCTTGTGGCTTTGAGACTGTTAAGTCAAGCACAAAGTAGAGCCAGAGTGGAAGGGCTGCCCTCTCCTGACCACTCAGTATATATCAAATTGGTATTGCCCTGCCTTTATTTGACCAAAGTGGGTACAAAAAGCACCAAAAGGACTTAACACTAAACTCACTGTGAGCTTAGAAGTCCTAAAGTGCCGCTGACTTCTGTTAAACTGGGAAGAGGTGTGAGTCTAACCCCACCAGTAAGGGTTTGGCGACATTGCATCCGGCTTTAAGAACCTGAAACCAGCATATAGCGCTTTTCTGGCTCCGGCTTATCAAATACAGTGCGTGTGCAGAATGGGAATGGATCTCCCGGGGGCTGACCAGCGCCAGCGGCGAGAAGGGAATGAGTGAAAGGATGAGTCCCAGCCGCCCTCTGCACAGGCGCGCTCCTTGAATCCTGCTTCTGCTCCAAACTGGTGGGCACCACGCTCTTGCCCGGCGATCCCAGGCAATTACACTGGTGTCTCCGACCGGAAACATCTCCCATGAGAACAGTGTGGGTTTTTTTCTCCGTACAGCAAAGACTGACAAAAATAATGGCGAGACCTGCCAAAAGGCACCCAGTAACCTTCATAGGTTTCCAAATTGTACCGGCTTGAGAGGCCAGAGAGTGAATTTTCTGTACTTGTTAGCACAGTATCATCATCTCTACTCTGACTTCTCCCTAAGTCACGCAAAGGAGAGCGTCCTAACCAGCGCAAATCAACTTAGTTTCCTACAAAAGAAGTGAGAAAAGAGACTATAGAACCATAGAATCACATGGGTTGGAAGAGACCTTCAAGATCATCGAGTGAGCTGAGCTTGGCACTAAAGAGAAACGGCTTTTGCTTCTGGAGCGACCATTTACCTGCTGAACGTTGCTGAAGGCAAAGCAATCCATGGGACTCCGCTAAAGCCGTATTGTAGCTCCTGACCCCCAACGTCACATCTGCATCCTGCCTGGACTCCTTCGCATTTCAAGTCACTTGTCATGTGCTCTCGCCGGCCACACATTGCTAGCCGAGTCATAAAAATCTAACTCCTCCTGCGGGAGAAGCTTGGTATTAAAAACACAATCAAGGAGAAACAATTACGTGATGGGATTTTACATCTCATACAAATAAAAGCCACAAATCCTTCACAGCAGTTGTGCATCCTATCACTTTTCGAGAAGGCGCAGACATCTGGATTTGGAGTAGTGTCAGGCGTCTTAGTTATGAGATATCCGAATAGAGAGTTATGAGCCAGCTACAAAACCTCCCCATTAAAGCGAGCGTTGGCACTTATTCAGAAGCTCTTCTGCAGCTTAAATTACAGAGAACCTGACTCCATCAAGATCTCACCAGCACTGTGGTGAATGGAAGTCTCCAGTTCTTGACAGCTGTCACAAACGAGATTTTTCTCTTTTCTGAGAGCAAGGGAACTTGAGTCTCATGAAAATTCCATGCTCTTTAGGTAGCAAGATTTTTTTTCCAGTTTCGACTTATTTTCCTCAATCTGGGGATCAGGGGGGGCTGAGGCTAAATGAAGCCACCGCCGAAAGGCACTTGAGGACGGCACGACACAGAGCTGCAGAAGCCACCGACCTTACCTCTGCTTTGAGCCTGCTGGCCAGAGGTCTGAAGGCAGCGTGCCGAAAGAAGAAAGCCACCAGCCAGCCGTCCCAGAAAGCTGTTAGGAGCCACTCACCCTCCGTAAACCTAGGTCGGTTGCTCCCGACCACCTTTATCCACTCCAGCTGCTTGGAAATGGCTTCCAGGAGGATTTGCTCCCTTTTCCTTGCTGCACCTGAGGTTTGGGTGCCTGACCTGCAGGCTCGAGCCATCCCTTCTGCCCCAAAAAAGGGGTTTGGGGTCCCTTTGAGCCCCTGCTGTTATTTAATGCGCTCCTGGGGCTGCTCCTCTGCTGCTCCAGGAGTCACTTGAAGACAAAAAATTGCTGGCAGCTCGGAAAACTGCCAGCAGAAGCTGTTAGACACCGTCGGAAGGAAAAGCCTCCAGACGCCAACCCTCACCGCAGCGGTCCCCCGAGTTCCCAGGGAGAGCGTGTGGCCAGGCCTGGAAGCGGGCGCGCGGGATGCAGTCGGTGTGTATTTCCTGCATGACTGAGCCCAGGAGAGTCAGTTCATTACTCTCCCGCACCCGCCGTCGCTCCCCACAGCGCCTGCAGGCTGCGGATCACAGCCACCAGGGAATACTCACAGGGATAGCAGCGGTGCGTGCCCATTTTTGGGTACTTTACTTCCCAGCAGTGCATACAAAGGCCTGGGTTAACAAGACACGGTACTTTTCGAACCGCTGATAAAGTTGTGTGATTGTGAGCTTTACATTACCCTTGTCCCAAATACCCGGGGGGGAGGGGGAAGGGGTTGCAAAGTTAACGAGCAAACCGGTGGCAGCACCAGGTTAGCGTTCCGGAAGATTTGGAGTTCTTATTTTGAGCTTCCCCACTAGATCACATGCTTCTCTTCTACGAGAGAAAAACCAGTCTCCAACGTAATTTTTTTAAATATTGCATGAGCCTGTTGGGTTTTAAAACCCACCTAATTTAGCAGGTGCCCCTATCACTTTGGTCCCACGCGGGAAGAGGTTCCTCCCCACCTTCTTTGTCACAGGCTCCTGTGAACGTACTGTCAAAGCTGAAGACAGGAATTTACAGTTTTTTGGACGCATTGATACAATCCAGGTGGCGTCAGCACCTGCACAGCGTGGACTCAGGTCACCAGAAAGAGCATCATTTCCTTTTCTGTTCTAACCTCCGTCACTTAAATACCAACCCGGGCTAACGAAGTTCTTAGCGATGCACGCACACACAACAGGGCGCCCCGGTAATCCCCACTGACTTAAACGACTCTGCTGACCTGCTGGATGACAACGTGCTTAAATACTTGGCTGGAGAAAGCCAACCAGATGTGACTCAGCAGGAGAAAGCACCGCCTGGCTTCACCCAGGAGCGCAGAAGACTCGCCGCCCGGCTAGCCCAGACCTACGGCCGCTCCTCACGTATTCCAGATAGGTGCCATCCCGTTATTCCTCCCTGCAGGGGGAAAAGCTTGATGTCAAATCGCCGACCGCTGGGACACCCTCGCTCTTCTGCACATCACGGGTACTAAAAATGGAAGGCTACTGGAGGATCTAAGGTCACAGTGGGGCTCTCGCCCTGCGTGGTGCCACCAGTTTGAGTCCCCTGTGGGGTCCATCTCCAGGGTTTCATCCAGGTGGTGGATGAGAAACGCCAGGAACCCCACTTTTATCAGCTCCCCTGCAGAGGGCGGCCCGTCCTCGCTTAATACAGCTCACAGCTCCCAGGGCTGCATAACCCAGTCAAATGCTTCCAACAAGGAAACAAACACAGTTCTTCCCGCTTGCCCAGCGGCCGGGAAAGAAAACCAGAGGATGCCTCGCTCTTTTCATCCGTTGTTCTCCAAGCATCTTTTTTCATCGCCCCCCATTTCACTGCGGAGTTTAAGGACACACAAACACACAGAGCTGGGGGGATTTTACCCCTGGGCAGTCGGCAGAGCAGGGACGAGCAGGCTGCAGAGCCAGTCTCAGAGCAGTGCTATGCCTTGCTCGGGAAAGAAGGGTTGGCTACTGGAAAGGGACAACCTTCCCTCCCCTCCCCTCCCCTCCCCTCTGTGCACTTGACTCATCCAAAGATGCAGGGGCACGGAGAGGCCACGCAGCTCCTGGGGGAGCAACCCACTGTTAACAGTGGCCAGCAGGATTTGGGGGCAGCCAGCATATATTTTTTCAGGGAATTTTTCTTTCTTAAATTGTCCACCTTGTCTTAATTGTCTTAAATTCCAACACCTCACTTCACCCCATCCACCTGACATCAACCCACCCTATTGTCACTCCAAGAGCGGTGGGGTTATTCCATGGAAACACGACAGCGTTGCCCATCCCATCACCCAGCCGGATGGTTACGCATCCTGGAGCTCCACCTCCCTTTATAATTGGACCTGGCTGAGCTCAAGCTGTTCCATCGATCTCCACTTCCCTCCGGAAATGCCAGCAGGACTGAGAGAAATGCCCCGTGGGTTTAAAATAGTGACTACAATAACCAGGGAGAAGCGGCCAGCCTGGCACTGCCTGCTCCGTCCCGGAGTCGCACAGCTCACCGCTGCTGCCGAAGGCACGGCATTCCCAGGGCGTTCACTAGCTCGGCATCAGCAGAGGAGAAACGGCCGGGGGGAAAAAAACCCCCACGACCACGGCTGGCATTGCACCCACATTTGTTAAGTCAAAAAACCAAAGTGGTTTGCATACGGTAGACCAGCTCCTTTTAAATGGTTGTAAGAATTGTCCAGCGGTGCCTCACTGGTTTTTGGTGGCACTTATGGAAAAAACTGCCGTAACAGGCAGGGAGGGATGGAAAAACATGGCATAGGAGGCCATGGCTGTAAGACAGGGCATTGCCACCAGCCCATTCCCCCCTGCTCCCCGACACCCGGAGCGGAGCCGGCAGCAGGTTGTCCACAGCACTACGGAGGCGGCGGTGGCACCCCCAGGTGCCCAAGCAGCCCGTGCCGACGGGGGATGCGAGACGGTGGTGAAGGCTTGGCAGAATTTGGAGGTTTTGCCTTTTTAGCAGCGCATTTGCGATGGTGGTTTTAGCCAAGCCGCGAGGTTCAGGCTGCTCCGCTCCAGACTGGTTTTATTAGATTTGGCACTAGACTTAGGCTGTGCTAATCGGTTTTATGAAGTGCCCTTCTAGCGCAGAGCTATACAAAAATAGGATATAATGAAAAACTCCTCATTTTTAAAAAAAACCCCAAATTAACCAGTTCTTCCCTCCGCTATCCCTGATCGCAGAGCCAATCCCACACACCGGTTATTCTTACCTGCTCCATTCTGCAGCTGGGACTATCAAAGTTTTGTTTAATTACCCCAGATTTTTCCCCAGATATTTATACCCCCAACCAGTGTGACCTAGGTAGGAATTCCCACAGACACGAGGATAGAGCCGGCTCCCGAGCACTAACCAGTCATCAGACGTGCCCGGAGTGGTTCTCACCCGAGGGCACCGAAGCACGGAGAGTGAGCATAAAGTTCAAATCGCACCTTGAAGCGTCTTTACCTTCATCTATTGCCATTTTCAGGGAGGAATATTATATATTGTTTAAACTTAAAACAACGTACTATCTGTGTGTACACAAAAACACTCCATGCGACGGTGACAAAGCACAGGAAATAATTACAATTTTTAAGTGTAGTCTGTTCTGTCAGAGATGTACTTGGGTACATTCTCTGCAAAGCTTAATAAAAATTTATACAGACTTCCTAAAACATCTTATTTTCACTGCAAGATCAATCAAAGCAACCCTTTCGAGACCCTTTTGCTGCAATCTATTGTGCCACGAGCCGAGAACTGATGGAATAAGACCCTGTGAAAAAAGACCGTCTTTTTAAGACAGATCCGCCTTTTTTTTTTTGATAAATAAAATCCTACTCTTTGAATTTAGCAATGTGATTGTTATAGACCAGCTCCGACAGCGGCCAGATGGCAGTTCAAAATACCGCGGCGAGCGCAGTCGCGGAAGGGAAGATGCATTCACCCCAGTTTTGTACTACTTCAAAATCAAACTCTGCCTTTGAAATCATCAAAGGCGACTATTCATGAGCAAACACCACATGGCGTATTTGTCCTCTTCGATTCCTCTTACCAGCAATAGACAAAAAAAAGAACATTTCAGACCTGAAATGACCACATGCCACACTGTACGGTGTTCTCACCGCAGGCTCTCCAAAATGCTAGACGATGGCATGAAATCACTTAAATTTGTGTTTGTTGGATGAAAAATACTCTCATTAGCAGTCCAGTCTCTGGTAGCTCCATCTGTAATACTCTGTGACACTGTGTTGTGGTTTTACTTTGGGATCTGGCTGCGCCATGCGTAGGAAACACTTCCCAGGATGTCCCTAAAACCGTATTTAAAAGTAAGCCGAAGTTGATTTTTTTTTTTCATGACTCTCATAGTAAAGCTCTGAAGATCTGGTTAACGCAGCTCTGCCACGGTGTAACAGCTGCTGAACCTCAACCCGATTAAAAATAAACAGCGGTAAGAATAGTCACATATTTGTGACCGGGGAAGAACAATCACCGGGCCAGCAACTGAACCACTGGAGGCATCATTTTGACATTTAAAGGTGTTTTTAAGTGCAGCTGAACCCTCGTCTCCCTGATGGATTCCCAGTCCCTGGCTTGCGGCTGGTGGGTTGTTGTAGCGGAAGGACAGACCCTCCCACGGAGGCCACCACCAGCAGCTCCCACAGGTTCAGGGCTGCTCCCTCTGCTCTTCTTCAAACAAAACCAAGTAAAAGGCCGGCCACAAAGGCTGGGACCCACGAGGGCACTTACGTACCTGACCGCTGGCTTCAAACTTGCCTCCAAACTCGAGGTCCTCCTCAGCTTGGAGACATTTTATGGTTGGACTTGATGATCTTGAAGGTCTCTTCCAACTCAAGTGATTCTGTGATTCTATCTGTGGTCCCTCTGCTTCTGCCAGTGAAGTCCCCTGCGTTGTGAGTGCAGTGCCCCTCCACGAGGTCACCAAACGGGACCACACAGCTCACTCCCGATCGCAGAGCACAACGAGCACCCTCTGTCCCTCCCACCTCTGCTCAGTGCACCCACACCTCTAAATCCAGGGCACCCGGCGCCACGTGGCCTCGGTGCCCCAACACACCATCTACATGGTTAACAACAGCAACGCTGCCTCTCTTCTCTTCTGCAAACAAGCAACACCTGCAAGTTTATTGAAACACCCAATGGTCAACCTTGCACTGAAACGATTCCTCAACCAACCGCAAGAAGCGGTTTGCAGAAGTCACCGTGTTGGTGGCGAGGTCTAAATTCCCTCCCCGTGACGCTGAGCCCTCAGGTGGCCTGCACCGCCCGCAGCGAAGCTTGATGAAAAGCCACCCAACACCAAATAACCCCAGAATGCAAATATTCGTGCAATGCACACGCAAATGCAGGTGTCTGTGAGCATTCTTAAAGGTCTTTTCCAACCCAAATGATTCTACGATTTGCAGAAGAAACCTAGACACAAGTACTGGAATAAACATTTCAAGTCTCACAGTAAGCAAAATAATTACACGCTACCATGCAAGGAAGGCTCAGGCCTTAAATTTTATTGGTGTAGATGAGAAATAAACCTGGCTTGTGGTCAGCTGAGCACACTCAGGCAACAAATTAAAGCCACTCCTCTCCTTCCCCCCCCTTTCCCAGCATGTGACGCTGAGGTTTTGGAACAATGTTAAGTACAGCTCACAAACCAAGGTGGAAAATGCAGAGCAGTGGGAATGCGCTCCGTTGGCTTCTTGTGAAGTTAATATTACACTTTACCTGTGGGCCCTCAAGCTCCCACTCCTCCTTAGGCGACGATATTCAAAAGCATTACTGGTATTTTTCATGGCCATAATAAACAGTCCCGTACGCCTCTGGTGAAGACGTTCAGCCCGAATGCAACAACCCAGGGAAAATGGCTTCTCGTTTCAGAGGACCTGGCGGCTGACATCCGCCGAGGAAAACGCTGGCGTGGTTTGATCGCTGCTGATGTCACATGTCAGCACGTCTCCGTGCTTAACCCCACCGTAGCAAAGAGTTGCTGAATCTGTCAGAAGAGAGTTTTAAAAGTCAGCTCTCACATCACTGATCTGACCCTTCAGGTTTAAACTCCGTCGGCTCCCAAACACGTAATTTTCAGTTGACGCCTCCGGCTGCAGTGTTTGTGTGTGTCCCACCAGAGGCGGGGCGTTATCTGCTCCTCTTCTCCTGGGTGGCACCAGGGAGTGATGGGACACTACGGCGGCTGCTGCCGCCTCCTCCTCCCTGGGCACACGCTCACTCCAGCACCGGCTATCCCGTTCTCAGCCTTTGCCGGCTGCTGCCGGGTGCACGGCAAAGCTGAGCGGGATCACGGGCGGCGAGTCGTGGGCTGCCGGGGCTGGATTCGGATCATCCACTGCAGGAGCCGCTTCTTCGGCGCCTGAATTTCCCCCACCGCGAGTAAAAGTGCTGAGCTTTAGTTGAGGTATATCAGTAATCTGCAACACACTGGACACCAACCCTCTGTTTCTCCCTTGTTTCCCCTTTCCGAACTGCTGTGGGAGACGTCCAAATGCTCAAAGACCGAAGCCCCATGGCTTTACCTTCCAGATGTCTTCTCCGACGGCTTTGCCTTCCAGATGCCTTCTCCAATGGCTTGGCCTTCCAGATGCCTTCTCCATCCCTGCCCCAGGACTTCCACCCCATCCCATCCATGCAGCCTGCAGCTACGCTGCTAATCAGCCGCAGCAGTAGCATTTCAATCGGCGTAAGGAGAGATCTTCACAAGAAGAACAAGTTTTTGGGCTTGTCAATGCCTAGCACAAGCTCTCCTACAGCTAAACCTGTGCCTGATCCCACCAAGAACAGAAACCAGGGTTAATACAGTAAATGTTGCTGTTAGTTGTCATCTGAGTCTCACGTGAGTTTTCTTCACGTCTCAGAACATTTAGTAGATTGCTTGTTAAAAGGGTAGAAATAATTCTTACAGGAACAATAGTTAAATACGGACCTTGGAGTCACTAAGTACAGTAGTTTCTCTTTTACAAACGCGAGTAGTGCCGCTGCGCTGGAGAGCACAGCACCGCCATGGCAAGGAAAGCAGAGATTGGCTTTTCTGACACTATTTACAGATTTTCCATTTAAAAAAACCTGTTGAGTTTGATTAAATATAAGTATAGAACATTTCTTCCATATACAAACTCTTGTTAGCTGATCAATTACTAAGGTGCTCAGAAGTGTGGATGAAGACAGAAGTTACAGTAGATCAGTTGTGTCTGTGTCTATTTACAAACCGCGCTCAGTTGCCTGCTGACACCGGCGTCTTCCAAAGAAGTTGGAAGCAGAGTGGCCAGTTATGAATCTAATGCCACAGGAACCGTCGTTTTCTTCACAGCATCTTGTCAGAAGGTAAATAGTAGCAAGTTTTATTCCTATTTTTTATTAGCAAAGGTGGGTGCCCTTGCTGAGTCTGTGTAGCTGGTGGTACCAGGCAGCATCACACCGTGAGACACCCTGTTTCTAGCTCTTGACTCCCATCCAGCCCTTAACGGCCAGAATTTGCCGGTCTGCTGGGCAGCTGCCCCAGACAGGACTCGCAGCACCAGGTTGTCGCACCGAAACGCATCATATGGGGCTTCCTAAGTACCTGGAGAGCTCAGATCTACTCCAGGTAACAGAAGGGAGAATTTACGTGCGAGAAACCAAACAAGGAGAACGCACTTAGCAAAAAATTTTGTCTTCCAATCAGGAAAAAAAAATAATAATCCCAAGCGGCCCATATTTTGTAGGTCAAATTCCTTCCCTGTTAACATTCTCGAAGAGTTCTTTTCTGTTTGATGGCCAAACTCTACCTCTAGTTCCATTCTCAGCTGACTGACGGCTGACCACGGACACTGCCTGGCATCGCTTCTCTCCGTACCGCCTGTACTCACACGGGTGCCTCAGAGGAGCTCAAAGTTTGGCGTTTTGGGAACCCGTCAAACCAGGAGAGTATCTGACCATAATGAAAATGCTGATTTTTGTCCTCGTCATTTTAAGATGCTATAGAAAAAGAAAGGAAAATAAGTTGATTTGACTTCTGTTTGTAAACTTACCATGTACTGTCACCTTTCCCTCGTACATTTAAGTTTCAAACAGGTCCCAGAGATTGCAAGGCAAGAGTGTTAAGGCAGTATAAGAAACTCAGTATTTCATTCACACCTCTTGATTCCCTTAAAAGTATTTCTAAGGCATCAAAAGGGGCGTGTGGTTTGTGCTTGCCTTTTCAGAAAAAGGCATTCGGTACAGCGTAAAAAATGGATGCTCAATGACAGACGGAAGCCACTTGGCCCCGGGCAACGGCCACACCATCAGAGAGGAACAGGGAGATACAGCGGGGTTTCCCGGGTGCAGGTTCCTCACCATCGCTCTTTCTGGTACACCTCTGTCTGTACAATCTCACCGGGGTGCTCAGGTATGCAAGCCCCGTTGATGTCATTGAGCTTGTTGTCTGGAAGATCCTCGGGTTTTGTGCAAAGTTTGAGCGCCCTGGAGATGAAGACGTCCAAGTCAAAGTCAGGGTCTGTTTCACTGTTCACCTCCGTGGGTTCTTTGTGGAGATGGTGAGGAGAAGATGGCAGGTCCTGTTCCTGAATCTCCGGAAGAGGACCGGGACACTCGAGACCCACCTGTGTGCTCTTCACCCACTGAGCAATCTCCAGAAAGAGGTTGGATGGTTCTTCTTCTAGCGACAGCTCAGCTGCGGGTGCTATGGTTGCTCTCTTCCAGTGGGATAAATCTAAAATCAGCTTGGGCTCTGAGTAATGATGGGGCTTATTGTCTCTCCACAGCAATTTGTCCAAGTAGGAAGGTGACCCCACTTTGTAATCACACGATTTCCCGCAATCGGCATCAAAAACGCGGTCCATGGATGAGTGGGATAGCTCCAAGAACCTCTCTGAGCTGCTTTGTGAGTATTTCCGTGGATCAACTTGTGCTTCTTCAGCAATGGATTCAGACCCTGCCCGGGGGTCCCGCTGAACCTCGTCCATGTCGTGGTATTTATCATGTCTCCATTCCAAATCGGAGGAGAGGCTTACATGATACCTGCGAAAGACAGACTGCTATTAGACATGCAGATGATGGCTTCATTAGAAACAGCAGTGCTCAAACAGACACGCACGCTGCTGCTGCTGCTCTTTTTGCCTTTTTCCTGCTAATATACGGCTTACCTGAAGACCTCTAAGTTTTTATTAATATTAGAGACCTTTTTCTTGTGTGTTAAAAAAGGATGAGTAATTTCACAAGAGTCTGAGCTGGGACTGGTAGTAGGAATAAAAGCGCAACAACCAAATCAGCATTTAGCCCTTCATCACCCTCCCTTCACTTGCAATTAAGACAATATTTTGTTTTATATTATGTTTTAATAAAACAAATTAACAATATTAATAATCAAACTGTCCCTCAGCCCACAGACAGGTACCCACAGTGTAATTGCTCCTTGTTTGTTGCCATAAAAGTAAAAAATATGAGCTTAAATCCCCGCTGAGACTGGGCAGCACCAATTTACTCTGACGTTGTGGACCATGAGCATCCCTGAAGGATGCTAAGTGATAACTTCTCAAGTCAGTCAAACTCCCTGGATTGCAATTACGCGACACGACAACACCTATTCTTTTCAAAGTGACATCTAATTTACTGCTTCCTAACTGAGCTGCCTTTAAAAGATGTGTTATCTCAGGTACTGGGGCTCTATGTGCCAACAATGAAATGCTCTTCAGGCGTCCCGCAACACACAGGCAAAATCATTTCCCGTTTCTAAAACACTCAACTTGTCTTGCAAAATTTACATCCCTACAGCGAATGTCCCCAGCTGGGTGGCAAGACCAATGGTTCAGGTCCCAGCTTCTTGTGTCACAGCAAGATATATAGAAGCCAAGAGCTAACGGGGTGACAAGGTGACCTCCAGCAGCCGCTTGGCTAGTTTGGGGATTGTATTTGGGAGGGATGTCGGAGCTGTGGGCACTGAAGATAGATATCCTGAGAAAACCTTCCAGCTTTCCTCTTTACTTAATTTACCTGGTTGTCCTCCCCAGCCTCCACCTGATACTTGTTCACTCAGGCAAAGAGATTAATAATAGCGAAGGCAAGGGATTTCTTCAGATGATTTTTTTCAATGCTGGTGAAATATAGTGGATTAAGAAAGCGAGGAGATTTAATTGCTGCGCAGAGAGGAACAATGCTGCAGACATCCTCAGCCAGCTCACCCCCCTCAGCTGGAAAGCAGCTCCATAGGAAAGTGAACCTAGTTAATCCTTCGTTGCTTATTTTGTCCTACCTGCTCCAGTACTGGGACTGGCCTCATAACTGGGGTAATCATCTAGGACATGAGAAACCTCAGCTCAAGGCTTTGATCTGCTCTAAAACTTCCTGTACAACTTTCAGCAAACTATTTAAAACTCAACACAATTAAGGATTTTAAATTTATTTTTTTTTTTAAAAGACCCCAGGTGTGGGGCCTATGTGTCTTGAAAAGTGATGAATATAGCACTCCAAATCCAGCGTGGACCCCAAAAGGTACTGTAATTAAATTATTTTATAACTGGTATTATAGGGACAGAGGACTGAGGGAAGACCCGCAGCGTCATTTAAACAGATGTAACTCAAATGAAGACAACACAGGCTGTTAATAAAACCAAGAGCAGGAAGATACTCAGCAGCGGGAACGTGCAGACTCAACATCTACTTACTCCCTGCGGAAATCGACAACGAACCTCCCGTTGGCTTCAGGAAGGTGCCAGCTTGGGCTAGAATTGCAATACGGCACAAAGAAGGAAAAGCAGGTGTTTTTCGTGGGTCTGGAACACGTGTGACTAAACCCAATCAAGAGCAGGTCAGAGACTCATCAGTCACGTTCTGCCTAAAGAATTTAAGGCAGTATGTGGTCTCTGGCCCAGCCCCGGGTACCGTACCTGTCCCAGTTAGACATCTGGCTCTGGTTGGCTTCCATCAGTAAAATATCATCAATCTCATCCTCAATCCGGAACGGATGCTGAGACACCGGTTCATCCTCGGGGCAGGAATACGGACTCATGTAAGGATGCTGCAGACCCATCTCAGCCGTTAATCGATCCATAGGGTTAAACGTCAGTATTTTCTCCAGAAAATCAATAGCTGTGAGGCAGAGAAAAACAAGCTCGCTAATTCCTCAAAAGCAAACCCAGCTTCCTTTCCAGGACGAGCCGCATGAATCCCCCATAACAAATGCCCTCTAAGTAAAGAAGGGATTAAAGGTCACATCCCGTGTGCATCTAAAACGGGCACTTCTGTCCTTGCTGCATCCACCTTACCCGCTACGGGAGCCGCGCGCTTGCAGCGGAGCAATCCTGCAGCCCGCAGGTGACACTCCATCTAACACGGCAGAGGAAACGACGGTGACAGCATCACACCTCCACAGGACAGCACACAGATGTGCTGTGAGCCCCGCGCCAGAACGCTAAGCTCGTACCCAAAAAGACCGTCAGGTGGTGTCGGGATTTGATTCCATGCTTTCACATCCACTCGACAAGTTTCAGACGACTGACTTCACCTCTTTATGTGCAACTGAGGCGGGATTAGATTTAAAAGGCAATTTTTAAAAGTCCTCAGCGTGACCAGCAGGATGAAATCATTCTGCCCATTGAAATGTAAAGAATTTTGAATGCCTAAAACTATTTTAGAAAGACTGTGGAGCATGAACTCTGTACGATGATGAAGGAGGAAATTAGGTGCAATTAAACTGACTAGAATTACATCTAAATGCAGAGGGTTTGGTGTGATTCCTTTGACGATTCCTTTTACTGAGGTTATGTGAAAAGATCAACTCCTGTCATTAAAGCTGTTGCTTATTCAGTTGCTTCTCAGCGCAGGGAAAAGTCCCTTCGAGTTCAGGTAATATAAACAGGAATATGCCTTTCTTCATCACACCTTTTGCATCCTACCTTCAAAAATATCCCCATTAAAGATGTAATTGTGCGAATGGGACCATTTCTTTACGGGCAAAATCACTCAGCAGAAAGGAAGGCCCCTACCTATTGCCTCAGTGCTTAAACATTAACCAATATCCGATTGTCTCCCACGGGATTATTTCATTGCTTGGACTAATTAAGTAGGAAGGAATCAATAGCTTCATAAGGTCACTGACTGCCAGCAAGAAGCACGGTGGAGCGATACATTACAAGCCACATATTACGATATATTATGGGTCAGAGAGGCAGGAAAACGTCGATGAATTACGTAAGGGGAACAGGTGACCTTTCTTCCCACAGTAATGACAGGGAATAAATCCATTCCTGCCTGCCGGAGGCTGACACGGTCCCTGGGTAACCCGGGCCGACGGGTATCGGCGTTGCCAAGCCCACATAGGGGACATCTTATAATGAAGAGTGACGCCCGCAAAAATAAGCCAGGCTCGGTCTTGACGTCTTCCCACAGCAGGCGGCCAAGTCCACCAACCCAGTTTAAGCCTTGGAAAAAGCTCGGGAGAGCGAGTGGATGTGCCCTGGTCCGCACCGCTCAACTCTGGCTGCCGCCCTGCGAGCTCTCGCTGCCTACAAAGCTGCTCCAGGTGGAAGTTTAGGTCCGAAAGCCTGTGGATCGCAGCCCCCTCGCACCAACACGCTGCTGATTTTTTTAAGCTTTAGCCAAAGGAGGGAAGGGGCTGAAGGGGTTTTCGAGCACTGCAGGCTATGACAGCCCAACACAGGCAACATCCAAGCCTCGGAGAGCTTGGACAACGTTTCTACCTGTACCAACCATCTCATGGAGTTCAGATAGTTGGGGGGTAAAAGCATTTATTTGCCTGTACTGTACAATTGCGTTCATGCAAAAAGCACAGCAAGGAAGTGAAGAGGGCTTGAAAATAACCTCTGGGCTGACCCCTCACTTACAGCTTCAAAACAGGAATGGGAAGGGAGGGAAGAAAGGCTGGCATGAAGGAGATGTGCCTTGGAAGTGTCTTGGAACCATCCTGGAAGACTATTTCACCTTTATTTCTGTATGAGCTACCCTTGAGAAAGCTACTGCATCATGAGTGCTGTCCTGCAGCCCATGCCTTCCCCGGTGGGATGGCAAGCAGGACCTGGGGGGTACAGCAGTGGGGATGCCTGAGCTCCAGGTGGGACCATGCACTGCGAACCCCCAGATATCTGAATCCCACTCCCACTTGGCCTTAGAGGACAACTTCTGTGACTCCCTAGCGAAATAGGTCTGAAAACACGGCAGCTGGGGCAAATCCCAGGAGACGGACATCGCTGAAGCCAGCGGGCACTACGGTACCTTCACTGTCCACTTCAGGGAGCAGCTTGCGCAGCGGCTTCCTCACTTCCCAGGTGCTGTTGATGAACGCGGGCATCACTTTGAGCAGCTCCTCCTTGTCTTCCTCATGGATAACGGGGATCGTCTCCAGAATAAGCTGCATCTGTTCCAGCTCGTGACCTCCTAAACGGGCAGAAAACAGGCAGCGAGATGAGACCCAGAAGCTGAATTGGGGGTGGTGGGAGTGGTATTGTTGGCCACCCTCCCGCATGGCCACCCCTCTGAAATGAGCCACGTCACCGCAGCACCACATCTCCCACCAGCCTCTCCACACTGATGCATCCCTGCACTCTGCTCCAAGGAAAATGCGGTGGGACTCCCAGCTGGGTCACCTCTTTTGCAGGGGGAAAGAGTTAACCTAGATGATTTGCCCTCTTGGTGCAACCACCCCGAGGTCACCCGCGCTGCTTTTCGACTAACCCAGCCATCTGTTTAAAATGGCTACGAAGCAGAAACGGTACCAGACTGAAATCGTTGGGCACGGGAGCTATTATCCATCAGCGGGGTCCATCCCATCCTCCTGATGGGAAAGGAGTTTTTCTGACCGGGTTTCACCTGGCTGCTGGGCACCAAGTCAAGGCTCAGATGGTGACGATCCCCACAGCTGCCAGGACCAATCCTTTATTTTTTAAACCTTTTCCTTCAGGACATATTTATCGACGCATCTCTAAGCCCCCACCCAGGACTGGCTACCAGTTAGTGAGAGGAGAGAAGTGGCAGCGCCAGTGGAGCAGAGCCAACCACCTCATTAATGAACCTTAATCCCATTCTTTAGCGAACTATTGGATGTGACCGAGAGCTCCGCGGCTGATTTCCAGCTTCCTACGTGTCCAGAGAAGCAGCCTGGCAGAAATACTGAGTGGTGCTATTGATTTTCTGTCTGCCAGAAGCGCTGGTTATAAATATTGTCATTAGAGGCAGCACTATCCATTAAGACAGCAAGCTGCCTCTCTGGGGTGGACAAACTAACTGGGATTTTTGGGCTACCGAGCCTCTTGCTGTCCCACTGACGGATTTCAGGCTGCTTCACTGCAAGCAGCACCCTGCTGATGCATGGCAAGAGGAGTGAACCTCATATACAGCCCAACTTGTGATCAGCCTGCAGGGAGGGTGGAGAGGACAACCTGTAGGGGATGCCGCAGAGCATTGCTGGTGTCAAGCCCTCAAGCAACCCCATCCCTTTGGAGGTCCCTGGCACCTCGCAAGGGCTGCCTTTCCCAGCCCATAGCTCCCTGTGGGTCTGTCTGCAGGAGGTTTCCAGACTCACATCCATGGAGACAACCCCAAATACAGCCCTTGAGCAAGGGAAGGTCCAAAGGCCAAGGTTGGGAAAGGGTCTCCATCAATCATGGCCTCATCACTACAACAAGGTTTGGTTCAATGCAGTCGTGGCCGCTTCCACCCTCAAAGCAGAGCACTGAGCCAGGGCATGGCAATGAACGCAGAGAACCCCAAAGCAACACTGACATTAGCATGGCTGGTCACCATCACACCGCACGTCTGCTCAGAACAAAGCCTCAGAAGAAGAGCTGAGCAATAGGAAAAGCATAAAAAGACAGAGGGACACACTCCTAGTAGCAATCCTGGGCAAATTAATTCACTTTCCCAGAGAAAAACTAATTTTAGGTCACCTAGAGGTTTGCAGCGTGGCTCCAGGAGAAACCAAAGATGACCACCAAGAAACAAACACCTTGTTAATCAGGCTAATGCCCAAATTGTGATCAAAAGGACAGGGTATAAGAAGTCACAAAGGCATTGGTGGCTGTTCTCCTCTCAGTGCAGCTCCAGCCACTGCTCACTGAAGGTACCTGGCAGCCAAAAGGCACCGTGCTTAGTCACAAAAAGAAGCTGCTAATGCAGCACAGGAAGCCCTGAATTATAGCTCTCAAGAACCCAATTCCCCATTGTTATCCTCTATTTATGTAATTCCTAGGGACCTTCTGGAGGCATTAATCCTTGAAAAGAAAAACACAAACTACAGACAGAATAAACGCAACGTGCTGTCATTACTCAGGAGAGAACGAGGAGCTCTGCATCGCGTCTGGGAAAAGAAAACCCTTCCCCGGGCTTGCAGCCAAGCCCCGGGTGAGCACCCAAGCCCTGCTAGTGAATTCTCTAGGAGCAAGCACCGATCCCATGGGAAAAGCCATCGCGCCACCTCCCAGTGCTCAGTCACGGGCACGGCCCCACTGGTGAACCCCACGGAGACCTGCGAGGACAGGGGGCTTTTCTTTTTCTCCTTTTTTCCCTTGCTTCCACTGGGGATGTTTTCAGACACACTTCGCCAGCAGAGGGTGGAGAGGGCACTGGAGGGAGCTGTAGCTGCTCGGTTAGGGATGCTCTTCCCTGTTTTCCACGCTGCTCATGGTGGGGGGCTCCCTAAAAGTCTGTGAACCAGGTTTTAGCTGTTGGGAGACACGCTACGCTCCTGCGAGCTTTGGGTTAGCCAAATTTCTTGCGCTCTGCTGGGGCTCTGCCAAACCCAAAGCTGCTCCTGCTACCGCATCGCCCAGGGAAGGGGCTGCAGGGAGGGCAAGGGGGCTGGGGGTCCCGCTCTACCGGGCTCTCGTTACCTTCAGTAGCAGAATGAAAGCAGCGAGTGACATCTGTTCCTAATAACCAATCACCTTAAATTAACCGCATTGCTTAAGGACCCCAGATAGACTACTGGGTTAATTATATCAACTTATGCTAAGCACCCAATTTAAATTGTGCTGCTGACGCATGTTCAAAAAACAATTTATCCAGCGTTAAGGCAATTACTGGAGGTTTGCAACTTTCTGGGAACTACATCGCTGTTATTTCCCACAGGGTGTTTGCTGGCGACCCAGGACTCTCCGAAAGCCTCTTCCTGCAGCTGCAGAGCGCGGCTGCATCTGGCCAGGGACAAACTCCTTCTCCCAAAAAATAGGAGAAAAGCAAAAGCAAAGACAAACCCCTGCTGTCATGTAAGTGTTTGCCAGTTTTAGGTATTCTGAGGCTTGGGGTTTTATTCTCCTCCTCTTTGGACACCAGCAGATGAAAGGGGATACGTTGCACGGGACACCATGGGCACCCTGCCCCACTGCTGGGCTCCCACCCAATCTCTTCTTTACTTACTGGTGTAGGAGGAGGCCAGAAAAATGGGGCACGGGGCCAGGACCTTCCCGGAACAACTCCATGGACTATTTTTAAAGCAACCCGAAAGGAATACGTATTTTGAGCTTTGGTTTTGATCCCCACCCATTAACTAAGTATCCTGCCATCATCTGGGGGATTATTAAGCTATTACACAGGGCTGGAGAGCAGAGAGAAGCAGGGATGCTGGCAGCACTTGACTGGCCGAGTCCAGTCTGCGATCTGCCAAATCCCATCTCCTGATCCCTAACCTGCTGTGGACACCCAGGAATGAACCTGCAAAGTAGGTTTCCGTAAGGATGCTCTAGGGCATCTCACCCAGGGAGCTGGGACAGGACTGACCTCACCTGTAGCCACATGTAACACCAGCGCGGGCTCTTCAGCTTGTTCTCCAGGTGCTAATCATGAGCAGTAGTGGAAAAATAAATATTTCTAAGGCACAGTGTCAGCTGAAGGCAGAGCACTAACAGAGGCCAGAAGAACCACATCCTGGAGCTGCCTTTGCCTCTGCCTTGACCATGATGTGAGCTTTAAGGACCAGCTCGGACACCTGAGCAGTAGATGGCTGGTGTCAGCCAAAGTAGCTTCTACCCCTGGGATCCACAAACAGCACAAAAACCAAACTGGGACTGAGAGAGGGGTCAAGCATAGTCTGGAAAGCCAGGATAAAGATGAGTGCTTGGGTGCCCTGCTGGGGATGGCCAGAGAAGGACCCAGACCAGCCACTCTTGTTTTGCCGTTTGACATGAGGAGCACGTACAGGAAAAGTGAGATTGACTTAAGAGCCAAAAAGCAGCACAATGCTCCGGCGTGGTGCAGCTCCTGCCGGATCAGGACCCTGCCATCTGCTCTGGGGTTTGCTTCTGCTGCTCTGGTTCACCTGGGGCTAATTTGGATCCAGTGCCCTGGAAAGACATCGTCCAGTTTGCTTCCACCCAAAAAGCTCAGTGCCCCTTCCATGGTGCAAACCATGGCTCAGCAAGGGGAGGCAGCCAGCAGAGCTGCCTCAGGAGCTCACTTGCGTGAAGCATCTCTCACAAGACCAGAAAATGCCCGTGTCTGCAGGGACAAGTGGCACGTGGAGATGTCCCCCCTCCTGGGATATATTCCAGAGAGGCAGCAGGAGTAGCTAGGTCCCTGGATGCAAAAATTTTGAGGTAGGGAGACCAAGGACAAGGAAGGAGACAGCAGCAATTTTAATGGTCTCTTCTTAATTTTCAGCTTTCACAAAAGAAACATGGAAGCCACAAGCGGGAGCGGGGAGGGAGTGACAGAGCAGCTGCAATCAAACACCGGCTGCGGAGCTCTGCGGTACACTGAAATATTTGCGAAGAACGTGTCCTTCTCCATTATTAATGGGTCTAATTATTTATTTACACAACTCTGCAAACAGCTGTTCACGAAATGTGTTAAACCTCGTCATTTAAAACACTAACGGGTGATGGTAGAGACAACCTACGGGGAGCATCGCTGCGGACCTTGGGCAGGGAGGCAGCTCCTTTGACAGGCAGAGTGGCTGCTTCATTCCCAGCTTGGGAAGCACAGCTTTGCAACCGACTGTAGCATTTTTGGAATTGTATTAAATAAAGATTTGCTTCTCAAGAACATCAGAGTCGAGGTTCAAATGCTGCACTGATAATTACGCACTCCTTGAGGGAGCTTTGTCTCCTTTTCCTTGCACCACACCTTTACGATTCCAATACCCACTTACAGGAAAACCCTGGAAATGGCTGAAAATGGGTAGTGGCATTCAAACGTCTTCCCTCAAAGAAAAGAAATACCTCGAAGACATGAATCACAATTAAAATCCATGGCACAGAGCACAAACCTCTTGGGACAGGGCTACATTATCTCATGTCCTTATACTCCACCCTACGCTATTTTTTTTAGCATCCTCCCTCCCAACAAAAACCTCTTATTTTCTGTTGGAAACTCAGGAACAGAAAAAGGTCTTGTTGTTTCATCAGAATTGTTCTTTGTTTGGGGTTTTGCTCGTGGCAGCAGACCGTCCCTGCAGGCAAGGCTCAGCACAGAGGCACCGTCGACCCCGGCCAACCTCCGGCACCCACGGGCTGGTGGCTTCCCACTGGGTGCCATCATACTCGTACCACCACGTGTCCATCCCAGACAAGTGCAATAAGGCAGAGCGAAGATTGAAGAGGTAACTATTCTCCATCCCCAAGGATCTGCCTGTTCCAGGGAAGTCTGCAGCAAGCAAGGGACCTTCCAACAGCAGAGGCTGCGCCAGTGGTTTGCTCTGGAGACAGCTGTCATCTCTAATAACCGACCGTAGGATCCCTGTAGGGATGCGGGTTACAAAGAGAGGGGGAATTCTCTCCGCCATGCTAAAAAGCCTTTGAATTGAGTAGCAAGGAAGGACGGAGGGAGGAAAAAATCTTAATCAACGGGGGCCAGAAACCTACCAGCAAAGAGCATCCTCCCCGTCAGCATCTCGGCCAGGATGCAGCCGGCCGCCCACATGTCGATGGCTTTGGTGTAGTTGTTTGGCGAGAGGAGGAGGCGAGGGGAGCGATACCATTTCGTTACTAAGCCTTCGGAAAGGTAACCCTGAAAAAGCAGAAACAGACATGTCAGCAACCTCGCAAGGGAGCTCCCTCCGCTCCTTCCCGCTCAGCCCTTGCCGCTCGCTGTGGCCCCGCCATCGGATCCTGCACGCTTTGGTGCTCCAGCAGGCAAAGCACATGCTGCTCCCCAAAAACGTATTTGCTGTTCGTCACCGTGGTATCGAGAGCATCTTCTGCAAAGGACAGGTGGCTTTTATAGCCCAGATTTGCAGATCACACCTGCAAAAGTTAGTTCAGGTCACTGTTAGAGGACTTAGAGGTATTATATAAAGCCCCCTTCCACCACCTGAGATATTCTGGAAGTTAAGCACATTATTCAAGTACTTTGCTGGGCCCAGCTATAACCCAGCAGTGTGTGAAGGAAGCCTTTCCCAGCTCAGTACCCCAAGCACAGCGCTAAGATTTCCAAAGATTACCAGTTTGCAATCTTTTGTTGATTCTGTCTCTTATTAATCCTCTATCTATAATCTCTCCACAGCTACTTAAATCGCTAGTAACAGCGAGCTACGCACCGCTGAATTCCCATAGGTCCCACTCCCAGGACTGATGCTGAAAATGAGCTTTCAAAGGGTGCGAGGGGATGCAAGACCGGAGCAGAGGTGGCACAGGGAGCACACTGGGCTCCTGAGCAGGCAGCGCCCAGAGGATGCTCTCAGCAGGATCCGGTGAGTTCTGGGTCTGCATCCTTGGGACGCTGCTGCAGTGAACCCCAATTCAGTCCAGGGCACGTGCTGGGAACTGCGGATGAGCCCATGCAGCATCTCACAGGGTGAGATGTAGGATCTCATCAAAAAGCGGAAAAGGAGGGAACATGCAGAAAAACAAATTTATGGAGGAACATCACTACCTCATGGAAGTAAAGCCTCCTGGACCAGCAGATGTCTTAAAGCATCACCAAGAGGGTAACAGCCCCACAAAGTCTCCCAGCCAAGGCTCTTGAAAATAAGACGCCATGGGATAAGTGGGAAAGCCCTTCCGGGGATCAGCTAGTGGATGCAGAGCTGGGAAACCCTTCCCTTTCTGCACTGAGCCTGAGTCCTGCCTAATAAATGGCCTCCTTCCCTCGCCGCTGCGGCCCCGGCATCACCTTTGGCAGGCGGATGATGTGGGGCAGGTCCCCGTCTTCTGTCCTACTTTGCTTCCGGCGAGGATGGTCCGTTGGGATGCTTGACCTGGTTTTAAAGCAGACGCCCTCAGCAGCGCCCCATGGGACAAAGACCGAGCGCCGTCGTCTCTTTGGACCACAGCCCTCCCGCTCCTGAACTCACCCGGGAGATGTAACACGAGTGCCAAGCGCTCAGCGGCTCCCGCAGAAATCACGGGGACGCGTTCAAGCCTGTAAATAAGGCTGGCATCGTCGGGGATGTCCCAGCACCCTCGGCTCCGCTCACCGGCCAAGCTCCGGATGCACGGGCGCCATGCCGGGGTTGGACATGAATGGTTATTTCATCAGGATAACGTTGGAATATTCATAAGTGACATTTTCTATATTAGAGATAATGCATTAACAGAACGAGGCCGATTGAAGTGGAAAGGACAAAACAAGATTAAATTATAAAGCTGAATTGATTTAAATGCCACGAAGCATTTGGAAAGCATCAAAATGCAATGACAGCTCCTGTAAAAACTCACTTAAAAACTCCATCCTAACTGATAGAGTTTCGTAAACTGTTTTCAGTTGCAATACAACTGCGGAAGCGGTTACGTGATGTAACATCTCCTAGGATGTCATAGGATACATCCCCCAGCCTAACGCCAGAGCACCGCACCATCACAAACACTACAAGGTTCGTAACGCTCCTCTTCCCCCGACGCAGGCTTTTGTTCCCATTTCCAAGCGTGCAAGCCGTCAAGCTTTTAATCATAAAGGGTTTGCTTTTAAAAGAACGTTTTAATCTTGGTCTTCTTGAGATACGTTCTAATGGAGACTGGTTAGCTGTGAAGTTTCATTTAATGCTGTTATATTTTTATTAATGCTGCTGAAATCAGAACCGGCACAAAAGCCCCCAGGCGTCATCCGATCAGACTGCTGCTTTTCAGCTACTGCAATTATTCCCAACATTGGTACTTACTGGAAAAATCCTAAGAAAATAAACTTTGGGGGTAGTGATCCAGGGCAATTCCTGGCCGGAGCAATTTCCTCCCTTTCCCAGCAAAGGAATGCCACTCTTTTTGCAGATTTAACTCTCGGTTCATACATTTCTCCTCTCTGACAGCAGGAAGGATGTGAATTCTTGGAGGTGTGTGCACCGTGCAAAATGTATGAGCAATATACTGCAAATCTATATGTTGCAACAAGCCAAAGCTTTTCTTCCCCCAGCATCTCTCATCTATCAGAGAAAATTCCCTGCAAAAACTCACTGACTGTTTTGGACACATTGTCAACCCCTCCCCTGCCCTGTGAGGTTACTGGTGGTAATTAATTAGCAGCGCTTCTCATTGCGTTTCCCTACTCCATTACCCATCACCGTGTATTTGACTGTCACCTCCCTGCTTTCATCTGCTGAATAACCCAGACCCTTGGATCACCCACCACCAAGCCCAGGAAGGATCTGTGGAGATGAGCAACCTGCACCTTCTCTCCATCCCACTGACTTCATGGGCCATACAGCTGGACCTCCCCTTGCTTCCCATGGCATTCTGCTGCTGGGCTCTGGGTTATCCCTCCATTTCCTCAGAGGGAAAATACTGGGAAAGGCTGATGAGAGGTTTGAAAATCAAGACTCTGGCAACCTGGCCTGAGGTTCTCCGGTGGGAGCGGCTGGGGGTGCTCCCTGGCCAGGCAGCACAGCACCTCAGTCCTGAGTGGCTTAGCCAGCCCCAACACCTACATCTGCTCTGCCTCCACAATGGATAAAAAAATTGCCTAGATTTTTATTTTTATAAAATACACAAGATAAGTTCCTGCCCTACCACTTGGAGGAAGTAACTACAGTCCTGCGGATTATCAAGTCCTGTGGGATCGAGGAGCACTTCGAGCCATCACATGCAAGGGATGGGCTTTAGCACCAGAATTTCATCATTTACGTGGATTCAGCCAGACAGAAAGACCAAGAGCAGAAGCATATTCATTAGTTCTAATTAAGATGGAACATACATCTTCATGACAATATTCTGTGAATTCAGCACAGCTCCTTCTGAAGAACCACTAGAATCTCTTTAAAAACCAATATAACGGAGTTAATTTAAAAACAGAAATAGTTTCAAGTCCTAGGCTTGCTCTCAAGCCCTTCCAGGCTATTTTTTTTGCAGTTTTCAAGTATCATTTTCCTGCTTTTCCTCTGCTGCCGCGGCAGAGTTCAGGCAATCTATGAAGGTGCTAAATTCACTACAGGTAGGATAAGCATCAAGTGGTATCAATCTTCGCACAGCAAAGAAACTGAAAAGCGAAGAAAAAAAAAAAGAATGTTTTTTATAATCTTTACGCAACACGAATTTTGTGTGTTGCTTGTAACAGCAGAAGGAGAAACAATTCCGGGTGGGTGCTGCTACATCCTGCTGTCACTGTGGTCATGCCACGCTGGATCGCCTGCATCCCAAGCACGCCAAGGGAAGCTGGCACGGCACGGCATGGCACGGCAGCACGTGGGGAGCATAGCAAGACCCACGAAACAACCATCCGAAACAACCATCGCCCAAGCTGGGAGCTCCTCCTTGGAGCTGGAGGGACCAAGGGCACGTCTTCTCGAGGCGGATGCCGAAATTCAGGATCCCACCTACTGCAAACCAAGCAGTCCCTAACACCGCAGCCCAAAGCCTCTCCTGAGCATATTTCACACCAAAATCTATCTTTCTGCACTCAAAAAGCCACAGAGCCGCCTGCAAACTGGAAATCCAGCAGCATCCAGCCGCAGCCTGTGTACCTGCGCTTCCATCCATAGCCAGGAACGGGATTCCTGATGTTGCACCTGCAGGAGCCGGGTCGGCTCCTGCCACAGGTGGCTGCAGTGCCAAAGTCGGGAGGAGACAAAACAGCACCAACCCCAAGCTTTTGGAATAATTCAAGAGGCTGCTGCCTCTTCACAACGTGGTTTTTAATCTTATTTTTTAAAAGGCCGCTAGGGCAGGTTTAGGAGAGGCTGGGAAAGACGCCGGGTTTGCAGGAACATTGCTCCATAATAAAATAACCAAGCTGCCATTGTGCATGGCTCCAGCGATGTGATGGGTGTCCTCATCGTTTTGGGACGACAGAGCGCATTTATTTCAGGTCCGCGGACTATTCCGTGCTTCGTCAGAGGAGCGGGAAGGAGAAGAACCGAGTCGGGGTCACAGCGGGTAAGCTCAGCACTGGCTGCACGGGGCCAGGGGCAGCAGCTGCTCCAGAGTGGAACACGGAGGGTGGTCACCTCCGGGATGAGTATGGAGCAGTGTCCCACTTCCTCATCTCCTTTGAAGAGCTCCTCATGATGAGCCAGCTGGGAACTGTATTGTTTTACTGGATGAACTGGGAGCTATGATGTTTGCACTGATCAGCAAGTACAAAACGAAGGGAGGACTTCAAAGGTTTGATGATGTTCTGGAAGCTATTTAGCATGAGATCTTCCCCTAAAAAGGCTGCCACACCCTCCCCAGCGTGGAATTTCTGCCAATTAATGCTGCAACTAACATTGCCAATAGGCAAAGGTAGAGAAGGTCTCCTGGCAGCCCCACGCAAACGCCCCCAAGCACTTTGTGCCACCAAACAGAGCCCCCAGACCCTCAGAAGAGGTGACCTGACCATCTTGTAACACGAGCATCCCGCTTCACCGTCTTGTCACCTGAGTAAAGAGATACAGCAAGTCTCCATGTCCCCATAGAGCAGGTATTTCTGTTGTCTTCTCCAGGTAGGACCACCCAACCCAGCAGCTCCTCTCCAACCAGTGCCAGGCGACACGCCGCACGGAATGAATGGCCAGGGCTGAGCCTGCCTCCAAAACACTTATTATCCTTAAGTCTAGACTTAAGAATTCATTGGTATTCATCCCAATTTTTAATGCTTGACTTTGCTGTCTCCCTGCTCTCCCCATCCCTTCCTGCCCACCACGAGCTGAGGGTGCTCAAGGGGGGACAGCACCTCACATTTACACCCCCTTCCTCCCCAGACTTGGGGGGATGACATCTGGAATCTCCTTTGGAGCCAAAGATACTTATTAGGGCATAAGAGTGGATGGATGGGTGGATGGATGGATGGATGGGCAGCTAAACGCACCCAGGCAGCCTCTGAAGAAACACAGGCAGGAGCTGGACCACGGGAGAAAGGCAAAGAGGTGTAGGGCAAGCAGGACCACAAGGCTACAGATGGAGAGTGCATTGCAGAGTGCTCCGATGGTGAAGGCAAGATGCTTACATTCAATAAAGAGGTGGTTTATGAAAAGGGACATGCTGGGCTTTGACTGCTTTGCATAAGGACCTCACGGAGGCCAGAGCTGCCCCTTATCTTCATCTCCAACACACTCCTCTGCTCACCATTTGGGCACCGAGTTGCACCGCAAAGCGTTCAGACCCCAAACAGCAGCGACCGAGGAAAAATGGATTAATGTGGAGATGTTCTAGAGGGATAAACAGCAGGATTAGTGATTCCTGAGGATAAAGAGTAGTAAGAAAGGAGCCTGCACATCTGGACGGTGACAGCATCGGGGAAGGGACAGGGTGACAGCGAGAGAGGGGGACACACGGGATCATCTCCCAGGGGTCCTCTTCTGCTAGACTTGATATTCTGTGCCCTAAAGAGATGTTTGCATGAGCACCCAGGGAGCTTAGAAGTGTGTTTATAGGGCTAAAATTTAAGCTGTCAGGTCTAAGCAGCCTATGAAGGTGCAGACCCAGATCTGGATGTGACCTTGGCAGCTTGAAATCCGTCTCATTTGCTACCGGGAAGTTTCAAATGAACAGATGCCCCTGTGCTGCTCTTACTCCACGCAGAAAGGGATTTGAGCAGCAAACACCGGCCAAACGGTGGGAGAAATGCAGGTGAAGCTGCTCTGCTTCAAAGCTGGTGAAGGGCAGCTCTCTGCTGTGGTCCAGGAGTAGGAGAGGAGCTCTCCCTTTCCCACCAAATTATCCTAATTAAATGGTTACCTGCTGCAAGCCATGTAAATGAGATTCATTGCCAAGTCAGGGCTATTATTTAGGTGGTTTATGTATTTCTAAACGTTTAAAACTCTGCTCACAATCTACCTCAGTTCTTATTTGCCGTTTTAAGACTCAGCAGGATTGTTTGGGATTTGAGAACCATCGGGTCAGAACAGCTGTGACCTTTCAAACGAATGCCAACACACAACCTGCAATTTTTCATGTTAGCAGACCGCAGCCATTAGTCTAAGCGTATTCCAGACACAAAACATCCTACGGGAAAACAATCCAAGCACTCAAGACGACCCTTCCTCACCACAAAGGCTGGCAAGAAAACATTACCCTAGAGGTGTAGCTCTGCACTGCCTTCAGAGATTTGGATCTATTGGGTCTTTGCAGTAATTAATTACCCAGGCAGCAGGATTTCATCTGCTTTTGGGCAGATCTACTGGCTGGTATCACCAAAATTCGGGGTGTGAAGATCCCTGTTCTGCTCAGTGCCGGTCGGCAGCGGGATGGAGGCTCAGCAGATGTAGTGATGCTCTGGTCCTCCCCGTCTTGCTGCTGGGAGAGCACAGACCAAAGAGCTTATAAATCTGCATGAGCCCTTGAGGAATGCAGAGGTTGAAAGAGAAATACAGAAAGGAATTGATTTTTCTGAGTCATCTGAGAAGAGCTGGAAATCAAAGTCGGGACTGACCCAAGGGCCATCCAAGCCCTCCTGTCGTACCTCTGCCTTTGCAGCGCCCGTCACCCGGCTTCAGCAAACACAGTGCTCTCCATTGGCAGGACTTACAAATAACTGACATTATTTGTGGGGCCGGATGGTCACCGCAGCGCTGCTATTTTTGGCTCCGCTCTGGCGTAGTATCCAGGTCTCTCTGCACAATGGGGCTCTGCTGGTTTTTAGCACAGACCATAGAATCAGAGAATCGCTTGGGTTGGAAGAGACCTTGGAGATCATCAAGTCCAACCATAAACCTACACTGCCAAAACCACCCCTAACCCATGTCCCTCAGCACCACGTCTGACCGGCTTTTAAATACCTCCAGGGATGGCAATTCCACCACCTCCCTGGGCAGCCTGTTCCAATGCTTGAGAACCCTTTGGGTAAAGAAGTTTCTCCTGATATTCAACCTAAACCTCCCCTGGCACAGCTTGAGGCCATTTCCTCTTGTCCTGTCCCTTGTTCCTTGGGAGAAGAGATTGACCCCACCTGGCTACACTCTCCTTTCAGGGAGTTGTAGAGAGTGAGAAGGTCTCCCCTCAACCTTCTCTTCTCCAGGCTCAACAATCCCAACTCCCTCAGCCGCTCCTCAGGAGACTTGTTCTTCAGACCCCTCACCAGCTCCGTTGCCCTTCTCTGGACACGCTCCAGCACCTCAATGTCTCTCCTGTGCTGTGACACCCAAAACTGAACACAGCACTCGAGCTGCGGCCTCACCAGTGCTGAGTACAGGGCACCATCACTGCCCTGCTCCTGCTGGTCACACCATTCCTGATACAGGCCAAGATGCCATTGGGCCTTCTTGGCCACCTGGGCACACGCTGGCTCATGTTCAGCCGACTGGCCACCAGGACCCCCAGATCCTCTTCCGACAGATGCTCCAGCCTCCCACCTCTGGGAGGAATCGGAGGATGCTCATGCAGTGGAAGCTTGAAAAGTTATATCCTACCATGAAGCCGCAGCCCTGGCCGCCCTCCTGACAGCTCTTTCCCACCACACTGGCTGTTATTAAGGTGACAGAGAACTTAGAAAAAACAATAATTCTGTAGCAGACATGGACAGCCAACTCATATGCTGACCCCGCAGCCTCTGACAAGATGGTGCTCGTTAAATCAGGGACTTTCTGCATTCACGTAGTGCTGCCTTGTTTGCAGGGTTTTTCTCTGGGAGTTACCCTCCCCTGGGAAAGGAGCACAGGAGGGGGAGGCAGCAGTGACACGGACCCCTTGCTCACCACCCAGTGTCCATTGCAACCTGCTTCCTTTTCCCCGGGCTCTGTTTCTCCCCAGACTCCAAACCAGAACGGATCAGGGCTCAGCTTCAGGGTCACGAGATCGTCTTTTTGCCATCCTTTTCCCTCTTCCCCTTCCCTGCCTCCCTGAGCAAAGCAACCATGCCCAGTGGGGCAGAAACCCACTGGTAAATGCAAAGTGTATTTAAATCTCGGCACGGGCGCAACAGCGGGTCCACGAGGGACACTGAACTCATCCACACAAGCATCCAGCTCAAGAAGACAGATTTTATCTTATCTTACGATACCTAATAGTAATTTTAACCAGAAACTGGCTGCAGACTGCATCGCATCTATTGGTGCAGACCATGGGATATTTGCTTTCTCCTGGGACCACGTCGATCGGCAAACTGATGGAGCCTCCACCTCACTCCTCCACTGCTTGAAAGCTCCAGCCTGAAGGGCAACCTGCATTAAACATCTGCAACTCCTTTCAAAATCCATTAGCATCAGGACTGTGCGTTATGGAGACTTCTCACCCATTTTCCTCGCTTCTCTCCCTCCCACACTGCCTGCCCTCTGCCACCACAGCCAGTGCTCCCACCCTGAGCTGCTCCACCGCTCCCAGCTCCAGTCTTCCTTTCTTGAAGGCAAGGGAGAGCCTGGGGGCAGCCTGGCCGCGGTGGCCGTGGTATGCCAAGTCCCTTCCCAGCCCCCTGTCCCAGGAACACATCCAGGGCTACCCCACCAGGAGGGTTTCGCTGCTAGAGACTGCCATGCTGAGTTAAATTTGTTAGAGGAAAAAACACAGGTCTTTTAATAGCTGTGTTTTCGCCCAAGTATAGAACTGGTTTAGTACTTTAAATTATTTTGCAGCTGCCTGGGAATCCAACCCTTTGTGGAGGAGACCACAGCACCCAGCTCACTGATTGTTTGTTAGAAATCACCCCTTTGGGGGAGTTTCAGCCCTCCTTGGGCATGCAGGGAAAAACTGGTGACAGCAGGAGGAGAGGAAAACTGAATCAGTCCCAAAGACACACACACACACACACCGCCGCCCCCCCCCCTCAAGGAAGGGACAGATTTCCTCTACTCAAGGGCAGGTATTTGTTGCTTCATTCCTCCTTTCCCTCCTTCTCCATCCCAGCCAGACTGCTGTGAGAAGGCATTGCAGGGGATGCCCAGGTTGGGGGACCCGGGACACCCTGAGCAGGGCAGCAGTGGGGCACCGAGCCACTCACAATTATTATCGCAATATAATACAGCATGTAAGTACTGAAGAGCAAAGAATTTTCTACATTATTTGTACCCTGACCTCGGATAAAAGAGTATGACTGTATCTGAAGGATCCATCCCTCTTTCCTTACAACTAAATAAGCGTAATTCAGATGGAGTTGGGTTTTTAAAAAGCCCGTTGGCACAGAAGTGAGGACAAAGACAAGCAGTGGCTGCAGATGAGCCAGGTACCCTTTCCGCAAGCTTCCACCGCAGGGACGAATGGCAGCTCATGTTTTATAAAAGCAGAAGAGCAAGAAACAGAAAAGTTTAGTCATTTAAGTGAAGTGAGCAAATGCACACCTCCCCACAGTCCATTGCTGGCATGGAATAAAATAGATAAGTATATATTTGATACGTAAAGCAATGAAAGACACCTGAATGGCACTTGAACCCTTCCTGTGCCCTGCTCGGTGCTTTGCAGCGCTGGAGGCACGCTTGGCAGAGCTCAACCCACGGGCTTTGCCCAGGAAACACGGTCTGGCTTGGGGCAGGGAGGGCAACTACCACCAGTGACCACCCCAGCAGGGCTTACAGCTGCCCAAACAGGCTCAAGGACCGGTTTCTCCTCAGAAGATCCACCACGGCCAGGCCGCTTCACCCTACACACGTTCAACACCTCCCCATGCCGGTCAGCCGCTTGCCACAGCGATTCGGTATCGCCTACCTTGTGCGAGTAATGTTGATCCACGATTCTGGCCAGCCCGAAGTCCCCAATCTTCAGCACCAGGTCCTCCGTGCTGATGAAAATATTGGCCGGCTTGAGGTCGCGGTGGAGGACGTTGGCCGAGTGGATGTACTTCAGCCCCCGCAGCAGCTGGTACATGAAGAGCTTGGCGTGCTCCTCGGCGAGCTTCCCCTGCTCCAGCAGCCGCGCCAGGTCCGTCTCCATGTACTCCTGGACGATGTACACCATGTTAAACTTGAAAAAATCCCCCTGCAGGTTGGTCCCCTTTGGCCCCAACACCTCGTACACCTTCACGATGTTATCGTGGTCCAGGCGGCGGATGATTTTGATCTCCCGGAAAGCGTGCTTCATGCTCCGCGCGTCGCCGATGGTGATCTTCTTCACCGCCACTTTGCGGCAGCTCTTGCTGTCGAGGGCTGACAGCACCAGCCCGTTGGCCCCAAAGCCCAGGGGGCGAAAATTAATGAAGCGACAGCCCAGGTCGTACCCATACATGCTGGCGATACAGTCACACTTCTCTGCCATCGCGGGCTCCGTCCTCTTTGAGCTTTTTCCTCTTGGTCACTTGAAAAGCTGGGAGAGTGGAAGGGCTTCCAGATCACAAACGTAGTTTGAAATCATTATTACTTACAGATGCCCATTGCTTCATGATGACACACAGACGCAGTGAAAATAGATGTGAGCACACACACACACGAATAAAATGTTTTAAACTGGGCGAGAAATCAAGGGGTAGAACAGACTTTCTAGCAGCATGGATAAACACAGCCCAGAGATCTCTAGGCTATTTTTCTTGAGGCTAAAAGATCAGCACTGCTACGTTTTTCAGTCACTTTCTTGTTTTCCATCTCTGGTATTCCCGAGATGATGCCAAAGTGCGGGGCTGGTGGTGCAGCCTGACGTTCAGCCCCGTGTCCCCGGTGTCTCAGTGCCGAGGCAGCCGTCCGGCCCCGCCGTGGGGCAGAGCCCAGAGCAGCCCCATGGCCCCTCCGCTGCCCCAAACCCTCCCTGCCCCCAAGTTTTGACAGTGTTTTCCCCACCAGCAAAGCACATCCAGGTGCCGGCCAGGCTCCCCAACAGTCAGCAAAGCGTCGCCCTTCTCGTTGCTCCTTTTTCGGTACGGGCAGACTCCATCTTCCACATCAGCAGATCAAAATTTCAACGGCAGCAAATATTTTGCGGACAAAAGCTCACTTGATTAGCTGCATTCAGTGAGCACATTTCCACGTTTACGGTTCCAGCACCTTCCCCTTGCCTGTTTTTCACTGGCGAAGCCAAACGCCGTCTGATCTTTTACAGCTTGCCAGAGGAGCTCCCTGCGCTGCGCTGCCCCGTTATCCCTCAGCAGGTCTCAGTCCCGCCCCTGGAAAAAAAAGAGGAGATGGATTCATTTGGTACCAGCCCTGCCTATGAAATGGCTTGCTGAAGGTTAACCACGAGCAAAACTGTGACCTCTCAGAGACTCATCAGTTATCCCCTCCAAAGGCATGCATCATTACCAGCATTTTTCAGATGGTTAATTTTGCCTTTTCCATTTATAATACACAGAAAACTGTAACTCTTCTTCACCTCCCCCCCCCCCTTTTTTTTTTTTTTAATTTTAATCTGTCTGAAAATGTTACAGAGTGATTTGCAGAAGGCGAAGGTTCAATAGCACACTATGTCCTCAACTGCCCGTTTAAACCGCGTTGCAAGGAAAGCATGGCAGCGGCCCACGAGGATACGAACCCTCCCATCCGAGCAGCTCACAGCAGAGAAGGCCACCGAGTTTTTCAGCTTATAATGACCGAAATTGCTTGAGCAAACAAGGCGGTGCCACCCTAGATGGTTTTGCAAAGAGCCTTAAAATTCAGGGACACCCCTGAATTCAGGGTCCTGCAGCAAAGCTCGGCAGCAGCCTGGGGATGCCGCTGGCTCCGTGCCTGCGGCCACAGGGAGCTGCCAACCCCTTCCCTTACGCAACAAACCATGCGATTTTGGTGCATTTGTGAAGAGAGATGCTCCAGCGTGTCTCAGCCTGGGGTGCACAGCGACAGGGCTTGTTTTAACTCCAGTGTGCCGGGGGAAGGAGGAGAGCACCCTCATTAAGATGGATGAGCTGTGTAATTAGTTGCGGAGACTCGCCATCCATCACCAGCGCCTGCGACCGCAGCTCAGGTGCCTGGCTCCGCCGAGAGCCGCTCGGCACGGGCAGCCATCTCCCTGCTTCTCCGGCAGCTTTGCCGTTGATAAATGCAGTGGTGGGATGACCCAGGGGGAAAATAGGAGCTGACTTCATCTCTCACCGCGTCCGTCGTTAAGGATGCACCGCTCGACACCCAGACACCGCAAAAAAAACCCGCTTCCCCCATCTGTCCAAGTTTAGCAGCTACTCCCTTCAGGGACAGGAGCCAGCTTGCAGCCTCCCAGCTTTGTGCTTCTCCTCCAGGAGGTTGTGGTTTCCCAGACCCCAGAACTTCTCCATGCAAAAACACCCTACGAGATGGACGTCGTGTCCTACGGTCCTCTTTGAGAGTACACCTGAAGAGCTACATATATATTTATATATAAATAAGAAGATATGAACGATAAAATTGAAAGCTGTGGGGTTTTCACCCACAGAATAGACTTTATGACACTCTCGGCATTAAGAAGCTGGAATAAATGGATGTGGACCCAACACAAGGAAGGTGAGCAACAGCAGCGAGCTGCAGCGTCTCAGGAGCATGACCCCATATTTCAAAGGCTCTAACGTGCTAACACACGCTCCCCAGGGCCACGGGGGAATCTCTTATCGAGATGCACTGGCTTTTCAACAACAGCAGCAGAGGAACCTGCTGGCACCACAGCAGACCCCTCACCCAACTTCTGGCAACAGCATTACCGGCAAATATCAACGCCTGCTGGGGACAAGTTTGCAGATTTAACCAGAGGCACGGGGGACTCTAATATTTTGGAAATTTTCCTGACAAAATGGCTTTTTCCAGTGGCAGGTCACCACGCAGGGGTAGCCACAGGCAGGAGACCACCTCTTGCAGATGCTCCAGTTGGGAGAAGATGGTTCAAAGGCCTCAAAGCCCTTCAGAGTTTTCTAGATGTCACTGTGATTTGTCACCCGCAATTACTTAATTTGGAAATAGAATTGAACAAGACGCACGAAGTGTGAGGAAATGGCTGGGCTTTTCTTTTTTCCAGATGATCAGCTCATCAAACCGTTCAACCTGCCTTGTCTCCCTGCAGACGTTCATGAATCTCACAGAGGGGTGAGGACACCCTCTCCTGCCCAGCCCCCATTCTGCTCCCAAACGCTCGCCGATGCCTCATTTTGCTGCACCCTCTCTTTGCCATGAGACTCACGTGCAGACCAATGCCCCATGCCACCTGCCAAGGGGACCACCAGGTCCCTCTGAAGCCGGGGAGACCTGCAAGGGCCAGGCAGCTTGCATGACAAGGGCTGTGACCTTGCACAGGGATGTGCCACATCACTAACCAGTCCCAGTGCTGCTCAGAGGGGGAAAATAAAATAAAATGACCATGGATCTGTACCCATTGTGTTCTTCATATCAGAATAATGCCTTTGGTTATAGCTTTTAATCACCAGAGCTGCTCCATTAACCCGGCAGGGGGTTCACAGCCTGGTCCTTCACTCTCTACTCCCAAAGGATCAGGCATCGGTGGTGGCACCCTCCCGCTCTCTGGCAGGAGTTACCCAGAGCAACAACAGGGAAAAAACATCAAATGTTGAGCTTTGTTTCAGTTTGCAACCATCAGAGAACCATAATGCTTCAGGTGAGCACAGAGCAGCTATTAGAAGTGAGAACCAGTAATGGTTAAAATAAAGATGTATGGGCCATATGATGGCAGGGAGGGATGTAGGCAGGGCAGGGATAGCCTACGAAGAGGATCTGCCAGCAGTTCCCAAGCAGTTTGGCAAACACTGCTTGCTCCTGTAGTTGGAAGCAAAAATAATTACAGCCTCTCTTCAATCCAGCAATTATCTAGTGCTGGCTTTTGCTTGCAAGGATTGAAGAGAGAAAGCCGCTCTTGCTACGAGGAAGCTGGGCAAGCCAGAGAGGTGCTTTGGTCCTTAGTGACAGGAGGGGAAAAAAAAAGGATGAGAAAAAAGAAGTGAAGGGAAAAAGGAAGGTAAATAAATCCCGAGGCTCTGCAAGGACAGCAGGAAAGAGCACCCTGTGCAGGATGGTCACCCCTGCATTGCAACCCAGGGTGCAACACCCTAGAAAGGGAACACAGGTTGCTGAAACCCCAAGAAGGTGGTCGGGGGACTGAGGACTACGGGGAGGTTTAAGGACAGGCTGGACCTGATGAGCAACCAGGGGGCTGCAAGAGGTACATCTGGCTGGAGGAAAACCGGAGCTTTTTCACTTCTGGTGACTAAGCTGAGTTTCTTAAGGCTGAGCCGAAGACCTCAGTCTCTGCACAGTTGTCCTGGATGTCTGAGCAAGGAAAAAAACCAAAAACAAACCAAGAAAAGTAGCAAAAATGTCCTACTGACAAAAGGAACTCCATGAAATAGCACTTGGGTCAATGTGCTTCAACAAGGTGCCACGTTGCGTTTGAGATCCATCTCTGCACCTCATCTCTCAGCCCTGTCACCCACAACCCACCACACTTCTGAGCTTTTTGGCCCTACAAGCCAAACTCCACAGGATTTGCTGAGACCAGGTAGGGCTGGATGGGAGGTGGCACTGGCTCCCACGCCGAGCTTCTTGGCTTACTCTAGATGCAATGGAAGGAAACCAAGTTGTGCCTCGTCAGCTTAATTATTAATAATTAGTATAGTTCTAGAAGCACTGAAAGGGAAAATGTGCTGCCTAAGACTAAAGGGGAAGAAAGAGCCCTATTTCATCTCACGAGCAAAGCGATGGTGAGCAGTGCTCCAAGCTAAACCTTAGTTCCCAGCTGAGTGATGACCCTGCAGCATCTTCTGCAGTTAGAGAGGGGCCAAAGGCAGAACCATCCCTACAATGATGTCAACAGCAAACCCAAAGGATCAGGCTGACCAGCCTTCCCTGAAAGGCTACAGGAGTTATTTTTCCAGTGCTCTCCGTTATCCAAACCGCACGTCACTTCTGGCCGGTGATTTCATGAGAAGCCCTAAGGAAATGGAGTAAAGCATGCACGCAGCCTGGTTGCTGCTCCCGAGTTATCTGAGCAGCCGATGCCTGGAAACTGCAGCAGGGGAACAACCATCTGACTATTTAAACACGCCTTTCCAACGAAGGGCTGGATCCGGGGACAGTACTGAAGCTAACCAAAGGGGAGTTTCGGGACACCGGCCTCAGCAGCAACAGTCCCAGTTCTTCCACTCTTCTTGGTCCTCCACATCTATTGTAATGAAAAAGTATTATTTCAGTGGCCTAATGAAAATAGCTGCCGAGACCAACAGTGCTCATAAAACCAGCAGCGATGCTATTTGGCTGCAGATGACGGACAACATGGTCTGTTTTCACGAAACTAGGAACCAGACTCCCAGGGTTTTTCCAGCTGATGAGGCCAGGATCTGCCACCCACTTGAAAAGCCGAATTCAATGGGAGCTTCAGGGCAAACTGCAGCAGAATATGGCCAACAAGCAGGTCCTGATGCACAACAGAGGGTCAGGAGCAGAAAGTGATAAAACTTGCGGTTACACCAAGACGATGTGCAGGCACAATAAATCTGACCTGTTTACACCGGCAGAGTCACCCCAATCTTTCGCTCATGTGCTCAACAGAGGGTTTTGCTGAGGACCTGGAAGATGGTAAAACACAATGGGACAATAGTTTCAAGGGATTTGAGTGCTAACTTTATTCCCATCCCCCTTTCCTCCCTCCTATCTATCCCAGTTTTTAGCTAGGAAAGCTTTGGGGTACTTTACAAAAGCATTTTCTGTTGGAAAATTGTCCTGGTCTGCAGACCATAAAGCCCAGCAATTTAATATATATGCGTGATGTCAAAGTCATCGTTCAAACTTGCATCACGGCCAGGAGGAAGGGTCAGGAGCTCCCTGTGCTCCCTCCAGTCACCTGGGCACACAGGGAGGATGGCGTTGCTTATAAAGAGAATTATACAATCAAATTCCCAAGAAACATTGTGCATATAGGAGTAATGCAGGAATACGTAGAGACATGTTCCCTCTTTATGAGCATCAAACATATTTCACAGTTTCAATTTACCTCTTGCTTTTTCACAGAGGGCAGCGTATCTGTTTCACCGTTCCCACAGCATATCGTTCCTGAGATTTGATAATCAGGACCCCTTGTGCCATGCGAGGATGAGGGAATTAAGACTTTTTCTTTTATCCCTCCATTCTATCTCTCTCTCTCTCCCATAGCACTGTGTGCAAGGAAAGCATTTGCCCTCACGTTGCTGCTGGGATTTGCACTGACCTTTCTGCTCCCTTCACTCCTCCGAAGGCTCAGGGGGCTCTGGGTGCCCTCGCACAGGCTCAGGGGGTGTCTCTGGGCTGTGAGCCCACACGGGCTCTCCGCTGCTGTGTCCCAGCAGGCTCCCACCATTTCCCAGTGCAAGACCTGACCACAAGGTTGTGATGAGCTTTTCCTTTTCACCGGACCCACTCCAAGCAGTGATCTCTCTAGCTGGATGAATTCGTTAAAGCTCAAGTGTCGTAACAAGATGTCTGTTATTAACAGAGCACCACAGGTGCTAATTAAAGGAGGATAACAGCAATCTCTCATTTGAACACCTTGTAGAGGGCCGGATCCTGCAAACCATTACATTTCAACAGCCTTTTCAATCGGGCCCAAGATGAAACACCGTGCTGCAAAGCAGGAGGGGTCTAGCAGGGGCCGTGTCCATGGCACGAGCTTAGCTTATTGATTCCTCTATCAGGTAGATCTGGCAGGAGCATAACGAGATTAATTTTTTTTCATTCTCTCTCTTCACCCCAGCATCGCTCCGTCCCCCGGCACAAGCTTTTCAAAAGTCCTTTATCTCTGCCTCACCGCTCCCTGCGTGGCAGCATCCCCGCTGTGCACGGCAAAGGCCATCTCCGCCACGCCGGAGCTGAGCGGCAGAGATCCCATGGCAGAGGGCACAGCAGAGCGAGACCGGGAAGGTCGGTGCCTGCTGCTCCCATGATGGACTTTAGGAAATCTCTCCAAGCTTTAGTCACAGTAACGGAGTTACTGAAGCAGAGGGAAATACGGGCAAGTCTCCTGTAGCTCTTAGCTCCCAGGCCGGCAACTGCTTCAAGGCTGAAACTTAATTAGTCCTTCCCATCAATAAACACGGGCTCCTGGTGCTCAGTTCTGCAGGAGCACCCCGCAGAGAGCGCCAGGGAGGGTCGTTCTTCAGGGCTGAACGGAGGTAAAGGCAATAATTCTGCTCTTGTCTTGGCAAACAGCCTCTTCCCTTCCCTCCTGCAGCTCAAGCTATCAACTAGAGGATCTGGTTCCCTGCTGTCCAACCTCCTGCATCTCCCAGGAGTATGAAGTTTTTATCATGGAACTTGGGGTCTCTGTGCCCTGCCTGTGGAGACCCTCCACACGCCCTGACGCCTACGGGCTGTGCTCTGCACCGGCCCTCTGGAAGAAAAAGCAGGTTGGGAGATCAGATCTGGCAGAGGGGATCCCAGGGAAACAGGATAAACGGGGGGCAAGAACTCACCCCAGCAAAATCGGTCCGATCTCAGAGGGAAACCTCACGATGAATGCGGCCAACGACAGGAACCACTCAGCCTTTGAAGGATGCCGAAGAACAAGCGATGCTCTTGTGCCACATGTCCTCAGCTACCTTGGTGCTGGGGTGTCCACCAGAGACCCCCCGTCCTGGTCGCCCAGAAAGCACCACAAGCCTGTGCACAGACACCGGCAAGAGCTTGGAGCTGTCTAAGCAAAGTCAGAGGACTGCTGTTGTGAGCTCCTCTGAGTGAAGCTCTTGCTAATTATCACCAGCAGAGTCCTCCCCCTGGGCAGAATCAGACCCTCTTACGCCAGAGCTGCTTATAGCAAAGAGTCGGAGATTACTACAGCCAAATCCGTGAGTGCCCTTCGGGTTTCGGAGCATGGGCTTTATCCTCCCAGCTTGGCTAGAGCTGCCAAGGCACGGCACATCAGGCACCCCGGGCGAGCTGAAGTAACCTGTTTTTCATGAAGAGTTTTTTTCCTTCGGGATCTATCATGCCCTGACAACCCAGCTATACCAAACAACAGCCTTGCAACCTGCTCAGGAGCAGATCACGTACCTGTTTTCCCCAAAATAGTATTCATCAGATGCCTTTAACACCAGGATTGAAATGGAAATCCATTGAGAAGGAGATGAGCGAAGCCGCCACCAGCAAAAAGCCAGAAGGCACCAAGTAGCACTGACCCTTCCTTCCAAAGTGAAATCTCCGTAAGCCTGTGGGAAAAGCTGGAGGGAGAAGGTAAAACCAAAGGGAAGCAGCATAAAAATGACCCCAGAATCCTGGCTTGAACGGTAGTAATTAATACACACACAATTTCCCCATGCATACTACTGTATCATAAGCGAGCGGAGCAGCATCACTCAGCACTGTAAAGCCACCCCTGCTGCCCAAACGTCTCGCAGGAAAATAGGAATTTTCCTCCTTAAGGGCTAGGGCTCTTGTGGCCAGGCCAAATTACACTCAGATTAAAAAAAAAAAAAAAAAAAAAAAAAAAAAGAAAAATCAGACAACGCTCATTAGGTTCCCAGAAAGAACAGAAAACAATGAAGAACTTGCTGACACTCACAGAGATTTTAAGTGGTGCGGCAAAACCACCCGGCTGCTCCTGGCCAGACAACCATTTTTGGTAAATCAGCCGTGGCAGGGGGCTGTGAGCGGCTCAACACAGGCGAGATGTGGGGAAAGGTCTCGTTTCCCAGCGGAACCCGGCACGTGAAACTGCTCCGGGCTCGGCGGTTTGCAGCCAGACAGCAACCAGACAGTGCCTTGAACAAACACGGTTCAGTACACGCGCCCCACAGCAACACACCCTCTCCCACCAGCCTGAATACATTTGTTTGATGTGGTGTTAAGCTGGAAAAGCCCAGCTCCATCTCTGTGAAGGCATCCGCCTGGGTCAGACCGGCCATGACAGACAGACAGACATGGCAGCCGGCACATTTTGCTGCACATGTAGACTCCATCCTGCTCCCTCTACAGCCTTAGCACTGCCAGCCACGGTTTTCATGCCACACGGGCTTTTAACGGCTGACAACACATTGATTTAAAACCAGCAGAATTATTTCCGTTACCTAAATAAAGCAATTCCTAGAATGGATGACTCAGAAGCCTCTCCCCTAGCCATAAGTCATAGTTGGAACATGATACCTCATCAGGGCAAATCACTTTGCCCTTTTGGTTTGGCACCTACAGTCTTTTCTTCTAAAAAAGAGACGAGAAGATCCGCTCTCTGCCAGCAGTTCGTCGGAGAGCTGGGCCCTTGCTCCCCAGGACGCCACGGGTCAGGAGTTTGCCTGTGTTATCACTGGAGGGGCTGGACCAAGATAAGCAAAAGCAGGATGGTTATTAAAAAAATAATTAAAAAAAAATATAGAAACAGCCCTAGAGGGTTTTTAATGCGACTGAGGAGCCCGCAGCAGGAATTTGCCCCACAGGAGGTATGTGCAGGATGTGCCAGCAGGAAGAGAGATGGCAGAGGGAGTCCTTTGACTCGCCCCTACCCTCCGTGGGCCCCAAGAGGCAGCTCTGTGAGCAGAGAGCCCAACGTCCTCTCAAAACACCGCGCTGGGATCTCACAAAAGTGCTTGCACTTGTGTCTCTCGGAGCCGGTCTGTAACCTCTCCCCTAATCCTTCCGCTCACTGACAAATCTCATCCAGTTTATTTTGAGGGACGGGGCCGGACCGCTTACGGAGCTGCATGCTCAGCTTGGGAAAACAACGAAGACAGGCTTTACGGAAAGGAAAAAAAAAAAACAACCTGCATTTGTCTGCAGAAACCGCTTTGTAAAAGGTTTCCACCCCCACTCCTCCCACCACAGTCCCGCAGCGACGGCCCCACGCTGCTGCAGCCTCAACACAGCCAGAGAGATGCTCCCCCAGCAACTCAGAGAGGAACGGGGGTAAAACTACGTGCTGCGGAGACTTGCCCAGTGCCCCGGCCAGAAACGTCACCACGATGCCCCTCTCTCCTCCCAGGTGGCATCACGGGGGGCCCAGGGGAGCTGCACCCCCAGCCGCATGCTCTTGCCTGCATCATCCTTGAGAGGAATCACAGAATGGTCTGGGTTGGAAGGGACCTTAAAGACCACCTCGTTCCAACCCCCCAGCCCTGGGCAGGGACACCTCCCACTAGACCAGGTTGCTCCAAGCCCCGTTCAACTTGCCCTTGAATCTCCAGGGATGGGGCAGCCACAGCTTCCCTGGGCAACCCCGGCCAGGGGCTCATCACCCTCACAGGAGAGAATTTATCCCTGAGATCTAACCTAAATCTCCCCTCTTTCAGTTTAAAACAGTTCCCCATCATCCTGTGGCTCCATTCCCCGATCCAGAATCCCTCCCCAGCTTTTCTGGAGCCCCTTCAGTGACTGGAGAGGGCTTAAAGGTCTCCCCGGAGCCTTCTCTTCTCCAGGCTGAACAGCCTCAACTCTTCCTGTCCTCCCAGCAGAGGGGCTCCAGCCCTCCCAGCATCTCTGTGGCCTCCTCTGGCCCCGCTCCAACAGATCCCTGTCCTTTGGTTATTAGGGACCCCAGAGCTGGACACAGCATTCCAGGTGGGGTCTCCCCCGAGCGGAGCAGAGGAGCAGAATCCCCTCCCTCGCCCTGCTGCCCCCGCTGTGGGGATGCAGCCCAGGACACGGTTGGTTTTCTGGGCTGCCAGCGGACGTTGCTGGGTCACGTTGAGCTTGGCATCACGGAGAACCGATCAGAGACATCCATCTACGAACAACCCTCTGGGAGGGAGATGGCAGCCTTCGCCGAAGGGATGCTCCCCTGAGGACCCAGTGGCACGGCTGCTGAGTACAGCCACACCAAGTACACAGAGAACGTGACCTGTAACCCACCCTAAACCTCAAGGAGAAATTATCGTACGTCCAGGAGACTGTCCAGATGTGGTACTTCACCATAAGCTCTGTGATATTTGACCCCTGGTGAAGAGTCAGTCCTTGATCCAAGTGTATCAGGGTCTAGGCAGGAACGGTTCCTGGAAGATGTTCCTCTTCAAGGTCAGGCTTGAGCCACGTTTCAAGCCCAAACTGCTTCACCACTCCTACAGACACAAGCCCTCGCTCACAGTCAGGTTTCCGTGGTGCACACCTCCGCTCTGCGTTATCTCCCAGCACGCTTGACCCACGCATCCAGCCCACCTGCCCCCATATATCCCATCTGCCTAGGGAGAAAGGCACGTCCTTCCCAATGACGGGAACTTGGCATCCCAAACTTCAGCCCTTTCCTTGGGCTGACCCCTGAAGAGCGGGCCCACAAAGGTCCCACACTTGGAAAGAGATGCTGGGGACCAGGAATCCCACACTAACAGCTCCACGCAGCGAAGCTCTCCCTCTTCTACCCTGGGAAAAAGCTCACTGCTGTTTTAATGCTTCCCAGTCTCATGATTTTGGGAGACAGCGGTGCATAGTCATGGGACACCAGCAGCTGGCAAAGCTGAAAGCCCGTGGCAGTGAAAGAAATGTGCCGGCACCGTCAAAAAATAATGCCGGAGCTTTTCTAGAGATTTAAAACAAAAATATTGTTAAGTCCTGGTCCTAAAACAGCCCGAGCAAAACCAAACCACGTTCCCAGTGACTTTTAGTCATCCAGATAATAGATGGGGAATAAAAGGCTTTGCTGGACCACTGCTAAAGCTTGCTCTCAGTATAATCACCTACTACTATAATGAGATTACACGGATTAGCTGTATTTTAAGGGAACGTCAATGAACTGGACAGCATTTCTAGGCAGGTTTTTAGCACCACACAGAATAATACCAGAAAGACATCAAACCAGGCGGCTATTTTTAGAAAACATTCCTCTAAATAACCTAGGTGGAGAGAGTACGCAAGGCAACAGCAGTGAGCTAATGCAGGCAGTAGCTGAATGAATGAATGTTGCAGAGAAAAACAGATTCATCCCTGGTTTCTCTTGGCCGAGGCGCACAAGGAATTAATTCAGGCAGACTCCAGCTTGCATTCCTCCAGTGCTGTGTTGTGAAACGGACTCAAATGCTGGAGGGAATGAGCAACACGGGACACAAGCTGGTAAGAGAGGCAAATACGAGGCTTGTCACCAGGATGAACGTGAGGAGGTTCATGCCCGATGCCCTCGGGGCACCTGCAGCCCCACAGAGGTGACAAGCCCCAAGTCCTCCGGCTGCAGACAGGGCACATCCCTGGGAAAGTGTCCCCCAAAAGAGCCAGAAATTAGACTTCATCAGCATCACAGCATCCTTCACCACGCGGGATGCAGCAGCCACGTCCCATGCAGAGAGCTGGGGTGGCAGCTCACCGAGGTGCGGACAGACAGACGTCTGCCCCGCGCTCCAAGGGACGGGTCTGTTTTATAGTCATTGCACTCTTGCTCGGAAAACCCAGCGCTCATGTACTCGCTCTCCTTTTCTCCTAACTATCCTCAGGATTTAGGAAGAACTCTCAGAGAATCCGTTTTTTTCATTGCTTTGTGCCCTGAAGTTTACTCCTGCAAAACACCCAGCAACTTCAAATTAAGTCAGACACCACACTGTCCAAAGTTCTTTACCCTTCTTTTCCAGGATGGATCCAAGCTGGAGCTTTGAGGACTGAAGCCCCAACATTTTGCTCCCCACGTTCCATCCAGCCACAACTCTGGACCTTTTCTCTCACTGTGAGTAAAACCCAATTAGGGACTAAACATCAGAGCAGCACAGCAAAAGGATGGCCCCTGCTCCAGGCGGCTCACAGCCTGGGATCTTTAGCTCCCACCCTGGTGAACCGAGAAAAATAAGCCATTAAAAAGTCACTTTAACTGCTTTACCAGTGGTTTGCACAAACTCCAGCTAATGCTGGAGGTTAAAAACAAAGCGAGCCTTAAATTCTCTTTCATTCTTCCCCACTTTTATTATGCAATTTTAACGGGGTCGTGGTGAGGGGAGAAATGGATCCAGCCAGTCCTCCAGCTCTCGTACCCAGCTCCTCTGCAACAAGGACCAGGATCAGCACTGTCAGGTTTCCTTCACCACGGGCTCCTGTTGCAGGCACCCAATCTGCTTTGGGACACACCACCCAGGCTGCTGCCTAGATGCAATTAAGATAGTTATGAAGCTGATATTCTTCATGCCAGAAGCAGTCTTAACCAGGATGAGAGAATTGGGAGGGTGCAACCACGCATCGTGGTCCTCCAGAGCCCTGGAAAGCTCTGCTCCATCCCACATGGAGCTCGTGCCTCACAGACATCGCCCAGCACTTCACACAGAATCACAGAAAGTTAGGGGTTAGAAGGGACCTCTAGAGATCATCTGGTCCAACCTCCCTGCCAGAGCAGGGCCACCTACAGCAGGTGGCACAGAATGGCGTCCAGGTGGGTTGGGAATGTCTCCAGAGTGGGAGACTCCACCACCTCTCTGGGCAGCCTGTGCCAGTGCTCTGCCACCCTCAAAGGAAAGAAGTTCCTCCTCATGTTCAGATGGAACTTCCTATGGTCAAGTTTGTGCCTGTTCCCTCTTGTCCTACCACTGGGCACCACTGAAACAAGACTGGCCCCTACTTCATGTCCAAGTTTACCTCTGCTCGGGGAGGCAAAATGTTCCACCACGACACTTTTGTTGAAAAAAACCCCAAAAGATGCAAACAGGAGGTGAGCACATGCAGCAAAGCCCAAAGAGCATCTCGCAGGAGCACAAGCGGAGCACTGCCTGCCCACCATCCAAGGATCACCTGAACCAGGCACGATCCTGCTCCCCATCAGGATCTGGCTGCAGGGAACAAGCCAGCAGCTCCGCAGCTAAACTGGGGGCTGCTGGTTTGCTCTGGTTTTAAATCTGACGCTTCAAACGTAGGCCAGGGCATCAGCCTGCCTTGTGCTTTGTTGAGAGCAACGTAATTAAAGTCTTCTGCACCAGCTTGGGCTCTAGACCACCAGTGCCCAGCATTTAGCCAAACACTGCTCCGAAACATCCCTTCTGCTCCGCACAGGGCCGTAAAAGAGTGATCAGGATGGAGCAATTTCGCAGCCTTAATCCATTTCTTGACTTTTGGCTCCAGTGGGCGGCAAGATATCCATTCTGCAAAAGGAATCGCGCCAAGAAAACCTGGCTGAGTGGTTTGGTTTGCAAGACTCAAGTCTCAGAGCCTCCCCCCCCCATTGCTCAAAAATGCTTATGTTTCTAAAGCATTTTGCAGATCTTACAGTACTTTGCTGGGATAAAGGAAAGCTGACAAACATATTACGGCAATAAAGATTATTATTTCTGTCTGAGTAGTAGCAGGCGCATGAGATTTATTCAGATAAAAGAGGCCAGCAGAGGAGATAAGCTTATATTTCAGGATGGAAATCTAAATCATGGGGAGATTTGGAGACTCCGCGAGGAATGGGCATCCCTCATCCCCAGTGCTGGGGCTGGGGGGCGGGGGGCAAATCCTGTGTTAAAAGCAGCATCCCCATAGCCCTGCCAGGGTCTGCAGGACTGTCTGTCCTCCTCAGTCTTACGGCATCGGGGAAATGAAGTGGGTGAGACGAGCAAAAGTACCAACCCGCACTCCCCCATAGGGAAAAGGAGTTTTCCAAACTTTGCCATGGCGGTTTTTCCCCCCCCCCCTTTCAGATACTGCATTAATCCTGCGACTGCTCCTGGAATCTTGCTGAAACACACAACATTTTCACCTATTGAAAAGATGCTGCAAGTATTATAATGGGAATTTCCTTCAAACTTCTTCCCTCTTTCCAGAATGTACTCTGCCCGTTTTGCTGCGTTTGAAGAGCAGACAGCAATTAGCTTTCCAGCTCAGAGATCTATATACGGGGTTTTTTTTCATCCCACGACCCGTCTTTCTAACAGACAAGACTGTGGCGTTTCTGATGACTTAAGGAGACAAACACTGTAAAAGCCTTTCCCGAATGCAGAATTGCCTCAGCGCTCTCCAAACATGCGAGATAATGAGGCCCTTCAAGTGCTGCCATCAAACTCCTTTCCACCAGCCCGATTAGCGCCGCTAACAATCTTGCTTGCGTCTCCTCCACCCTCACCCCGTTCAGCAAAGCGCGCTCCGCCGCGTTTTACACTTTGTTAATCAGTCGGTATTTACCAGAAATCCGAGGTCGCTTGCGCTGAGCCGTTCCGCTTGCTCACCTGCCCTAACGTCAGGGGATGCAGCCATGCAACTGCCAGCCCCAGGCAAAACCCACCGCGTGCAGATGGCACAGACGTCTGCCGCGCCTAAAAACCAAGCAGGTATTTTTGGGAGCGGCCATCTCATTACTTTCAGATTTTTTTGTTTTCTTTTTAAATAGGCAGAATGAGCCCCTGTCTAATAACAAGAGCAGGAAAGACTCGGGCGAAGCTGGAACACGAGACAAGTTGAAAAGTCAGTAATACATCGATACTGTTTGGCGAACACAAAGCCCACCAAGATGCCCTCTGAGATGTTCCTGCCCCTTACTCAAGCGAGAAAGGAGACGACTTGGTGACGATACCGTGCACACACAGCCACCAGTAACAACTTGAGCTTCATTTTCCTAAGAGTCTCATCAAATTTCATATTTCCTTGTTCGCCTTTGTTACGGAAGATCCCCAAATTCACTTTGGGTGTAAAGCAAATACAGGAAATGAAAAAAAAAAATAATAAGAGAAACATGCATATGAAATTTCAACTTAAAGCTTAATTTCAGCTTTAAAACTTACCCCACTTAAGTTTAGAAAGCAGTGGCACAGGCATACAGCAGCAAGGAACACGTGCCAGCTGCCATTGCGGGCACAGCTGTATGCACATCTGGCCCCAGTCCTCCAGAATCCATCCCCTTCAACCTAGCAGAAACCCCGGGAGCAACCAGAGCTGCCCCTTTCCACCCTGCGAGCATTTTTTTCCGCTTCACTTTTGGCTCCCTCCTAAATCCGCTTCCCTGGCAGCTCCCTGGCCACCCATTCCCCACTCCCAGCTCTCCTCAGCAAGGCGACAAGCCTCGCCTCCCTTCACAGAAACAGCAGCAGCCTGCTCCCCGCTTACTGCCTTACTAAAAGCACATAATTATTTCTGATTTACAGTATTTCTGACCACACTCAAGCTGTGAGATACGTGGGAGGAAACTAAGGCTGGCCTGCTCATTTCAGGCTCTGAGGAAAGGCCGTCTTAAATTGATACAACCTCGAATTAAAACAAAAAAACCAAAAAAAAAACACCCCAAAAAAACACCAGGGAGAAAGCAGAATTCCCTGAGAACAAAAGAACTGTAATTCTTAAAAGAAATTATCTGAAATACTCTCTGGGTCAGATTCATTGCCTGTAGAAGAGCAGCAAACCAGTCCCAATGTTTCAAGCTGCAATAGTGACAGCAATGCAAAGAAACAAGTTTTTTTTTTTTTTTTCCCCCCTCTTCCCGTTCTCCTTGATCTCATTTTAATTGGAACTGGTCCCAGCTGAATCAGATCCCGAGAAGCACAGCACCTACCCTCTGTCCTTGAAGTCATTTTAAGCCGGGACCTATTTCCACATTCACATTTCCAGCCCTGCCTTCTCCCAGCAGGCCAGGATTTAATTTACCTTTACCCAAAGGCACTTTCTAATAGTTCAAAACTTTCCGTATTTCACAGGACGGGGCAGGGAGAGTTAATGGAGCACTCAGCCCCAGTGAGGGGCCGGGTAGAACCGGTGCTGTGACGGCAGACCTGGGATGATATTCCACCTTGCTCGCAAACGTGATCCAGCGGCGTTTTCTTCTACCTCCTCTCCATAAACTCCCAGACCAGGAGCACGCACTTGAGGCTGGGGATACCCCCGGCTCCTTCCAGAGGGACCAGCAGCATCACAGCCATAAAAGTGAGGGAAAGAGAAAGTGAGAAAAGGGAAAACAACTCCTTCCAGTCAGGCTCACGCCTCCGTAGCCGATACGCTGCCTTCCCTCTGCCCCACTTCACTTACACGCAGGAACAAGCGTTTCCCAAGGTCCGGAGGTGATCTGAAGAGTTCCCTTTAGGAAGGGCTTTTGGGACGAAACCTCCAGAGGGAAGCAGCCCATAGTCTGAAACGTTAAATTTGATTAGGCTTTTTATCTTAGTTTACCTAGCTAATTGTTGCAGGTGTATCAGTCACCACGTAATTAATGCTGTTGTAAAATCAGGTGTAGCCAAGAAGCGACTTGTGCAAACAATCTGAGCAGCTGGGACAGATGGACACTGACAGATTAGCCCGAGGGGTTGTTTGCTCTTCCCTGAAATCTGGAGGGATCCTAAAAACAAAGCTTCGACACAGCTGAGCCGCTTCCCTGGGAAACTGCACGGACTCAGAAAGCCTTCCATCGCTCAGCCCGGGAGTGAGGCAACAGCTCGGGGAGCGGAGGGTAACTCTTTATCTGCAGCAGGTCGCAGCTGGTGAGGAAGGCACTAAGCAGATGCAAGATGCAGGGACAAGAGTGGAATGCAGGTTTCCCACCTGCACATGGTGGATCCACACCAGATCCCAGGAGGTGAACGCTCTCCCCACCACAGAGCAGTTGTGCAGCCAGAAAAACCCAGGGACATCCCTGCCAGTGACCTGATGGACATGCAGGTACGCGGGCACCGCTTCTCACGCCACCGGGGATACTCACATCAGCACTCCAGAAATCTTCTTCCTCGAGTTCCCAGGCTCCTTCCCTGCCTCCCAGGAACGGCGCAAGGATAAGCACGCTAGGAGCCATGTAGCTCCGGGCTGCTGCAGCGGCGTGGGCTGGCCAGCTTCCTACGGAGATGACTGTTGTGTATAATATAGAAACTGAGCTGCTTGTTCCAAGCACAACCACGCCGGCTGCTTTTTAAAGACAGGCTTAGTTCGGATAGGGAACAAGCAGCGCTAATTCCCCTTGCAGCCTCCAAGCCAGGGGATGCTGTCGGTAGGGAGATTTGGGAGCTTGTCCTGCTCCTGACCCGGCCCCAGGGACATGGAGCACCCGCAAGGTCAACCTGGCCGGGCTGAAATCGGCTCCTCTAAATCCTCGCATGCAATTCTGCCTGGAAAACCCTTGAAGCAGATCACTGTTTAACCTCGCCCTAGCACAGATCATGGGGAAACACTCGGTGTCTTCCCAGTGCCAAGCGTGGGCTGTACTGGTCGGCATCGTGCCTGCCTGGGAAGCGCAGCCAGTGCGGGGCGCAGCAGTTGGTTAGGAGAGGAGCATGGAGATAATCGAGGCACAAAAGAAGAGATTCAGTGTTTAAACGTGCAAAAATAATTCAAACCGTATGAAGTACGGGATTTTCTTCCGCAAACGCACTCGGAGACCATTTGCTGGGCGTTGGCAGGCCATAAGCAAAGGGACCTTTAAGGTTCCTCCCAACCTAAACCATTTTATGATTCTATGACCCAAATCACCTCGGTGGAGGTCACAGTCCAACAGACTGTTTTCACCTGGCAAATTTCACTCTTTACGCATTCAACTGCACTGGTACAAGGAGGACAACATCTTGCCACTATTCATCCCATACATACACCCAAAGAGGCAAATAAAAATACCACAATGCAAACAACTAATGAATAATCAATACCAAACCCAAGGAACACACCTGTAAGTCTTTCGGATAACAAGCCGCTGCTGGCACGTGGAGTAGCTCACGTTTCAGCGTTAATTGCCCCAGGAGCTGCAGCAGATCGACATGACCAAGATGAAGCCAAAATGAACTGCCATGTCTAATGCAAGTCCTCTTCCATTGCAGCTTCTTTCTCTTTCTGCGCTAGTCACAGAAACTACGAGCCCAAAATAATGGCAGCAGTGGCTAAATTTAAAAGTGCAAGTTTTACAAAGCCAAAAGCAATTGTCAGCATCGCAGGACTCACTTCAAGCATCTACCAAAGACCTCAAAAGTTACAAATCCAGAAAAGCAGAAAGAGTTAAATCAAGCAAAAACCATCCTGGCAAAAAATGAGAGGTGGAAAACGTATGGAAACGTGATCTTTCTAAAAAGGCAAAGGAAAGGAAGACGAAAAAGAAATGGCAGCGAAAAAGAAACGTCCAGGGTCGGTGACTGATGAGGACCTCTAAAGGAACCCATTAAATTTGAACAACCAACAGAAATAATTGTAAAGTAAGGCACTTTTTAAGCATGCTAGGCATAGAGAATTAGCTGCTGGATTCATTATTAGGTACCATCAGTAAAATGGGGAGTGAGCACCCATGCTGCCGATGGGATGCTGGGGCTTGAAGAAAACAGTTACTGCAGAGGACAACGAGAGAAACTCGGTCTACAAATTAACCATGCGCACCTCACTGTGCAACAGCAGGATCATTCCCAACAACCTCCTGAATAACCTGCCTTAAAACCCCTAAATGGCAGGGATTTCAGTATTGCCAAACATCTGCTAAAATAAAGCATTTTAAAATCAAACGGTGAGACACAGGGGAAACTCTGCAGAGTCGCAGTGTTTTAAGAAAGGACGAAAGGCAGAAACCGCAGGTAAGCTGGGGTTCAGCTCCAGCTAGAACAGCAGGACAGAAATTTCAGGTAAATACATGAACTGGAGACTAAAAATACAATTCTAATCAGCCAGCTGAGTTTCCCGGAATTAGGTCTATTTAAAAGACTTCTTTTTTCTTTGGCGGCCAACAGGGCTGCACGACGCAGGCAACTGCCGTGACGCAGCGTTTGCCCACATTTCTCCAAAGCACAGGATATTTTGAGGGTAAGTCTCACACCAGGTGTAACGAACCCCCCACACGTTAGGCATGTGCCAGCACAGCCCCCAGCACGGCTGGTGATGGGGTGAGACCAGCGAGGGATGCCAGCACCTAAGCACGGTCCTCAGGGATTTTTGTTACTGCTCAGTCTGGTCTGTGATTCCTTCTTGTGGATTATATTAAATATAAACCTGTAATACACACACACACACACAAAAAAAGCAGTAACTAATGGATGGTTGGTGGATGATGCAGTTGCGCAGAGACCCAAAAGGTGTCCTTGCCCATGGAAGTGGGGTTGGAACTAGCTGATCTTTAAGGTGCCTTCCAACCTAAACCATTCCATGATTCTGCGACCCAAATCGCCTCGGTGGAGGTCACAGTCCAACAGACTGTGCTTTCCCCTGGCAAAGCAACAGAAAATGCCACACAAGGGACCTCTGCCCGAGCCAGAAAAGGATTTGGGATGAGCGTGGGGTGACTCTTCTGCATGTGCCGTCAGAGCAAAGGGAGGTAGTCCTTGAAGGTGCAATGGGAAACATTGGGAAGCACATCACACCAACATGCAGCATCACCGAGGTCACGGCTGCATCCAGACTGGCACCTGGACGCTGCAGTCACACCAGCAAAGTCCCCAGGGGGGCCCCAAAACCCATACATGATGCAGCAGGAGCCTTTCAGCGCGAGGCTGTAGCACCTTGAATACTTCAGCCTCCTGAGGAGCAGGTGACGAGGTGACCCCATCGCTGCGGACAAGGAACTGGGAGTGACAAGTCACCTTTGTGACAATGGCACAACAACATCCCCCCCTCTGCAAGAAAAAGCTAGATAAATTCAACCTTGAAATGAGATAGCATCTCCCCAGAGTGAGAGCAATTAAATGTTGGCACAAGGAAGGAAGGTGGGGGGGGAGTGTTACACCATTGCTTAGAGCCATTAAAACAAAATTAACAGGCTGGTTTTTAACTCGGCCTTCTGTGTCTGCAGGAGGATGAGCTGCAAACGCTTCCCTGCAGTTGCATTTCTGCAACACCTCCCACCTGGGGACGCGGAAAGTTTCAGAAGCATTATTTATGCCTCAAAAAAGGCCTGAGTGGTAGAAGAACAGCAGGGTCAGGCTGAAAAAAAAAAAAAAAAAAAAAAAAAAAAAAANAAAAAAAAAAAAAAAAAAAAAAAGAAAAGATCAAGGCAAAAAGACTGAAAAATAAGGTTTGCAAGCGCTGGGTGAGATTCATCTCACTTAAATTTAGACCTCTCAAACTCAGATATCCAAGACAGAACCAGCACCCTGAATGGCAGCTGAGGGCGAAACGAATCCCATTCAGGAGGTGCCTGTCCCGTTCACTTGGTGGGGGGCAGCTCAGACCAGAGACTTTTAGACGCCCAAACAAACCGTGAGGGCAAACGAACCGCGTCCACAAAACCAGCTTCAACTGTAAGCAAGTTGCCTCATGCCGCCCGGAAAATCGAGAGGTAATTTTGGCTTGTATTGCCAATTCTGGCGATTTTGCCTTCCTGAGTCGCCCAGCACCCAGGAGGCAGAAGCAGGAAGAGAAACTGCTGCAGCAGCCAGAGGCAGGTCTTCACACCTCTAGAAGTTCTAGGTATAGAGAAGAGAGAAAGAGAGGCCACCCAAATGAACCACTCAACCTGGAGACCTTGAGGTTGGCCAAGATGCTCACAGACCAGGATCCTTTCCAAACATCTGACTGGGATTTCAGCCCTTATCAGTCCTCGCTGGGCTCAGCTTGAGGAGGGAAAGGACTGTGGTGAGCCTGACTTTGCTCTGCTTTGGCTCCGAGGCCAGCCAGAATCTCAGAGTGGCGGTTCTCCCAAGCCCAGGAGAATGGATAATATGTGGATTATCACATCCCTTCCCCCTCTCCTCTTTTGCAAGGAGGAGGGGGAACACCGATGCTCACCCACTGGGTGGGCAATTTATCCTCAAATATTACATGCAATTCCAGCCCTCGATCCTGTGATATCCTCACTATGGTCTCCCTTTCCCTGCAATCCTTCCCACACACACCTCCACGAGGCTTCTCTGATACCCTCAACCTGATGGACACCTGTCCATCCGAAAGGAGGAAAGTGCACTGCAAATCTGAGCCTCAGTTGCATCCCTTGGTCATGTCCAAGGCGGTGAAAAAGATGTCGCCGTTCCCAGGCCTTGTTCTACAGGAGCCTGGGTTCCTGCTGCGGACCAGGAGAGGGAAAAGCACTCTGTGTTTCCTAGGAAGTTCCCAGCACCAGGTAGGATTAGACGTGCCTAATTAAGAGCAAGAAGCAAACACCATAGTGCTGAATGCAGGGATCGAAACCCCTCTCAGCAGTATCCAAGTGTTGAGTACCCAGAACGAAGCTGCTTTATGAAGAGAAAACCTCATGAGATCTTTGATATTCCACATCGCATTCTCCGGCCACGACATTCCCTAAGGGCACAGACGTGAGGCAGACTCGAGGGACAGGTAGCAGAGGTACCCAAACACCTCCAACACCTGGAACAGGCTGAGCTCTGGATGTACAACCAGATCCGAGGGGACCTTTCTCCCCTAACCCGTCCCACGCCTCAGGGCTGGAGGACGCAGCCGGGCAAAGCGCTGTGCTCGGACAGCCTGTTGGAGCCACTGGGACATCAGGATCAGGGTTTACCCCCCTCACTTTTTTGGTACTCACACTACACCAGCCTGGGATGAATCTTCCCGAGGTGCCGTGCCTCCCGGCGCAGCGGCCGAACAGGCGTCGGCCACGCACGCGGCACGTTCGATGCCATTAAAGCCTGGACCATCGGCCACCTGCCACCTCCAAGGGGGACGCTGGCAGACCCGAGGGTGCAGCTCAGGCGAGGAGCAAACGCAGCCTTGCCTGGGAGAGGGGTAAAAAAAGAGGGAGAGAAGCTGATTTCCCCGCTGCGGACACAGGGAAGGCAGCCGGGAACCTGCCGGGCACGCTGCCGCCAGCTCGGTCATGTATATACATATAAAACACCTATATACATATATATACACACACACACGTGCATATACACACCTATGTACATATAAAGCACCTATATACATATACATACACATATACATACACATCTATAAAGTGCCTATATGTGTGTAAAGCACCTATATACATATATACATGCACATACATACACCTATATAAAGTGCCTATATACATATAAAGCACCTTATATACATATATATACATACACATAACTACACCTATATACATATAAAGCGACTATATGCATATAAAGCACCTATATACATATATACACACACACATATACATATATGAATATAAAGCACCTATATACATATAAAACACCGATATACGTATATACACACACATACACATATACCTATATGCATATAAAACACCTATATACACACGAAGCCCGTGTAAAACCCGAGAGGAGCAAAGGGATACGGCCAGGACAGCGGGGCGGGAGGCGCCTGAGGGACCCGAACCCCACCGTTCCCGGGGGTGACGGCAGGGGGCTCCGGCAGGGCAGACCCGGCGCTGGCGGCGGGGCCGGGCTGAACCCCCGGGGAAGGGCGAGGCGACACCGTCCCCGTCGCCGGGACGCCTCCCCCGGCGGGCTCCCCCCCTCTCCCGCTCCCTCCCGGGGCCGGACCGGGCGCCCCCCGGTCGGTTCCCCCCCCGCCCCGCTCCCCGGATCC